>RPOG01004193.1:0-45000 GCA_008086565.1 Thalassoma bifasciatum
TTTGTACCACTTACTGTGAAGGTTTGTGCATCTTTTCAATTTCAAAGAAGTGTAGCTGGCTGTTGAGTTTGATTTATAAACAAGAAGTAAATAGTGATCAGTATGCACTCAGACATACTGTTTGTATCCAGGAAGGCTGCAGAAGACAGCGATGCTGTGCCGTGATTTTCAACTCGTGGTTAAAAGTGAACAGGCTCAAAGCCTCTGGTAAGTCTCTTCAATGGTGACAAAAACGGATATGCTACAGAGGTCTTACCGAGCAAATCTGGTGTTAACCCTTGATTTTCTAAAGAGTCATGATCCACCCCATAAACAGCAGATTACATGATGATCCTATAATAAACAGAATATACCAAAAGCTTATCTGTAGTCTTTAAACAAAGCCCCGAGATCAGGCTGTGAAAAATGGCAGGTGAAAAACAAAAAATGAAATCAGTATCCAAATTTTTTTTTTCAGTCTTAAAAAAAGAATAGCCTGCGTAAAAGTTCTTTTTTTTCTTGCTGATTATCTTTTTGTTTCTTTTTACCAACCAGTTTTGTTTTTTCTTTGTTTGGAAAAGGAAAACAGAGAAGGCGAAACCCACGCTGGGCCAGAGGAAGCAGCAGTGAGAGCTCCATGGTGATGAAATCTCCCCGTCGTCTCCACGGTGGAAGAGTCCACCTCTCTGTCGCTCCGAGTCGGGAAGAGCTCATCTCGTGGACGTGGGAAAGGGACAGGATTAGTCGGTGAATCTCTGACAGGCTTTTTTCCAGCGACAGGCTGTGCACCACATGTCTCTCTTTTCCATGCCGTACACCTTTCGGCACTTCTTCGCCTCCCCACGGGGTTTCCTTGGTAACAGCAGATGTGACAGCATAAGGACATGCACACACAGACATCCAAACGCCCACATGAGCATAAAAACACACATATATGTGCAGCCACGCTCAGAGGCGGATAGCTGTGTTCATGGGCATGTCAAGGCAGGATCAGGGTCAGAAGAACAAACAAGAATCTTCTCTTTACAAATCAGTTAGAAGGTAATGTCAACAAGGAGGTGATCTTTCAGAAAAATGATGATTTAACTCTACTATTCGCTCTCCTTTAATGTGATCTGATATGAAACAGGATCCGACTCATAATGAAGGGTTGGAAACCGTGTCCTTGTACCTGAAGTTACTTCTCCAATATCAGTGTTAACACAATAGCTATTCAGTACATCACAGCTATAGAGGTTAAAACTTTGTTTTACAACCCTTTAAATGAATCCTGGATTTGAAACGATTGAAGCCATCTGTTTAATTCATTCAGTTTAAAAATTCATCACTCTGAAATTAACTGCTGGTAAAAATTAAGTAAATAAATTATGTTCAGTCAGTCACTGAATATTTGGATGATGGAATAAAAATCTGTACTTCAATAACAGAGTGTGATGGCCTGTCACTGGTGCCCTTTGAACAAATGTCTACTTCAGGACAGCAACTAACAATTATTCCTAATATTCATTCAACACAAGTCGTAAAAATTTCCCCCTGAAATTCCCTGAGCTCAGTGTCTGGAGATGAAATGTTTTTTGTGACAAATAAGAGAGAAAGTAGTCATATCAAACCAAAAATATGGGGAAATGAAAGCTGCTGACACAACAGCGATCGCAGAAGAAAAGCAGCTTGTTTCAATAAAGGTGAAAAAAGGAAACAAGAGCCATGTATTGAATCACTGCACAGATCTAGCAGAAAATTAGTGTTCTGATTTTAGTAGAATGATTTGCTTCAGTCGGAGCATACCTCGTTCCTAGTGCTGATTTAGGAGCCTGTGTTGTTATCGCATGGTTCTTGTTGACAGTGGTGTGTGTGACAGCTGCTGGCTGCCTCTTCTCACCGATGCTGACCGTCCGCACTTGAGTCACAGGACCCTGAAAGATGTGACGACATCATAAGTGATTGTTGAATTTCACATTGAAACAGCAATTCAATTATGTAACCTGACATTGAAATACATAGAAGAGGACAGTCAAGTAAAGGGCAACCAAGCAAATACTTCATGATTTATTACACAATAAATGTCAATTTTCCTCATTCAGGTACAAATTAGATGAGTGTTCATTCATGTGTGTACATTTCATTCCATATCTAATACATCACATGCAGGTTAAACTTAAAACAGAGCCAAACATTTCAACTGGCAAACCCTGCAAGTTTCCTGTCTACTATCCAGAAGAAACTTGCAGATGCTTCAGATACTTCTTACAATCATAATTCATTTTGGGCAGCAAAGGAAGTTGTGATATAAATGAATGCTCTTATGTGGAATGAAATGTACACATCTAATTTAAACCTGAGTGAAAAAAAATTACATTTGAATATAAATCTATTATGTAACAAACCATAAAATATTTCATCCTCCATTTTGCTCGGTCACCCTTTACATTTCTGTCTTTTCAAAAAACGTACCAAATATATCTTTTTTTACCTTTGAACTAAGTAGAATGGGTGTAAAAAACAAACAACAAAACTTGGCCAACACTGAACAGATGTGAATGTTTTATTTATTTCCCTTTACTGTTATATTTATCAGTTAATAAGTTCAACCTGTTCATGATGGCGACTGAATTTTCTTCTTAAGATCAGAAAGCTACAATGATAGGTATAATTCTAAGTGTTGATGTCGTCTAATTTTTGGCATCAAATTCTTTCCCTTTAGTATTTCTACCATTTCCAAAAATGTCAGGAGTGCTGCTACTTTTATACGGCTAAAATCAAAGTTTAGAGATCAGCAACAAGGTCAAAATCTGTTTAAAATTCATCTCTGTTTGATTTTTTTTTTCAACTGAGAGCTGACATGCTGGATGTATTATTGATTTACAGAGCACATTATTGGTTTGTGTGTCTCTTAACGGTTGTACTGATATAATTGTTCAGAGATAAAATATTTCCCCATAGATACAGCTGAGGTCTCTCTTTATCTCCTGATTGGTCTATGTTCGTAACCTGTAAAATTTGAAAAAGTCTTTGCTCCTATGACTCCTTACATTTTTTTAAACCACTGCTTTGTTTTTGTTTTTTTGACACTGGGGATATTCAACTTTGTGTTTCATTTTTATTTCCCTGTGTGAACCTAATATTTTAATGTCAGCTGCACATCCAATAAAATGCAAGCATTAATCTTTGGATTCATGGTTCAAACATCTTTGAATTAGTTAAGACACACTGCAAAAACTAAAATCTAAAGTGTTTATGTCTTTAGCTGGCAAAAAATGTCATAAAAGACTCTATATGAGCTATATGTAAAAAAGTATACTAAGAATTCTAGAAAAAATGTCTTTTTTCAAGGTTTAAAAAGACAAAAAATGATGCTTGAATTGTCTATAAATGGTAGAAAGATATCTCAAAATGGGGTAAGAAGAATAAGCTAGTTTATTCCCTTTAAATAGGAATAATGTTTTGAACAAGAAACTAAATGAGAAATACTGTCAGGACCAGTTGACAGTTTTTTTTCACTCATTACAAAGAATTTAGGCCTCTTTTTGGATTTCAATATCTTAAAAAAAAACACTTTCCTGTACTTGTCAAGTCCATAGGGTTCAACTGAGTCTACTATGATAAATATGACAAGAAACAGACATAAACACGTGGTCATTTTAGTTGTTGTAGTACAGATAGTGAAATCTAAATTAAAAAAAAAATATAGAAAAGATAATAGTATTACAGCTGAGGACAAAGGAAACAAGTGGAAACAGCGAGAAAAAGTAGAGATTAGGACAAAAAAGGCTATAAAGGTGAGAGACAAAGCCTCACTCACCAGAGCGCCTTTAAAAATGACAGGAGGTGACTGCCACGACACACTGATGCCATTCCCAGTCCCAGTTCCAGGCCCGGTCCCATTAACACTGCCTAACTCAGCCAAATCAGGACCCACTGGGATGCTCACTGGAGCAGTGGCCTGGAGCATGGACAAGCGTCCGCCAAAGCCAGGAGAAGACACGACCAAAAGGCCAAGTAAGGAAAGAGCAGACAGAAAACGAGAGCAGAAAACAGAGAAAAAAATCATGAGAAATACTCTTTTTTTTTTCCAACTCTGATCGAGGAAAGAAGTAAGCTTCATAAAAGTCCTGAAAGAAAATGAAAGGCTTCTTTTGAAAAGCTGAAAAAACTGGCAGACATCAGTACTGAGGAGTTTCGGAAAGAACATAAAGTTAGTGTTGCGTAAGAGAGTAACAGCACAGAGGGATACAAAGCAAAGGAGTGGTAGAGCTTTATTCTGTGTGTGCATACTTTAAAAGTCATGGTAACTGAGTTCAATACTACTATGAATGAGTCTGACTGAACTCAATTTTTCTATTGTGATACTCAAATGTGATCTTGCAATTAGAGTAAAATTACATTTGTATCCTTCAATGTATATAAATGGGTAGCGTGCTGATTTGTGCAGTTAGAGAATAGAAAAGAGGAGACTAAGAGACAGAAAAAGAAGAAAAGGAAGAGTAAGGAGACAAAGCTGCTGCTGCTGAGCATTTCACAAAAGGTTGCAAGCAGGAATTTAAGCATGATTAAATCTTGCGACTACAACTTGTTTGCCAAAAAATATTCAGTCTGCATTTTTCGTTCGACCTTGCTTCAAAACTTTCAAGAAAGTTTGGTTTTCTTTCTCTCCCTCATATAAACTCCCACACTGGTGTAGGAGTAAAGTAATTCAGCCTGACCTCTGAGAGTTTTTTTTCCACACTGATCTCAAGAGCTGCCTCTGCAGATTCAATATGAACGAACAATCTGAAACTTTGTGGCTTGAAAACACCATCTTCAGGTTGTTTTTGTTTGTTTTTATTGTGGTATTAATGTCTCAGTTTTATGGGTACATTCTGTTTTGTGTTTGTGTGTCTGTTGGTGTGTCTCATGACCAGATGAGTGTGTGTTACCTGGTAGGCGTGGTCAGTGCGGATGTGACAGAGCGTGGAGGGAGCTGATTGGCTGAGCAGTGTGGGGGCGTGGCTCTGCGAACCATTCATTATGATGTGTTCAGAGTGAGGAAGATCGGTGAGCGGCAAAGGGAAGACGGGCGGAGGGCCGGCTGTGGTGGGGGAGGTGGGTGTGAGGCTGGACAGCCCCTCTGTCAGGCTGTCCATGTTGACCTCGATCTCTGAGTAGTAGAAGTCCTCTTCTCCATCGCTGTAGTCCGAATCGCTGTTTCGCCTGCAGTAGAAAAATAAAATAAAGGTTAATACACTTCCTGTTTTGTCAGTTTCAGTTCATAAGAAGCCATCTTATCTTATTCATCTTGACATGAAAACTTAGTGCACTGTTAAAAAAATATTGAATTCCATAGAACAATAATGCTCTAAAACTCTTAATAAAAATAACATCATCACTTCCTGGTCACATCAAACATGTGTTTTCAGGCTCGGGTCAGTCATGACAAAAATGCAACAACACATTCTGCATATTTTTTCCACCCACATTCTTATTATGGCTGAATAATTTGCCAAAATAATCCAAGCGATTTATTGTGTTATTATTTTTAGGTTCCCTATCTTATGTGCTTTTGAACAAACATATTGTTGGAAATGAACACTGACATTAATTACAGCATGACAACAACACATCACAATTTTTTTGTACTGCTTTTTGCCCATTTTTGCCACTTTTGGACCATTTTTTTTCAATCAATCAAAACTTTAATTATAAAGCACTTTTCATACGATAAATGCAGCACAAAGTGCTATACATCCGTTTAAAATCAATCCTACAGAGGCCCTTTACCCCCCCCCCCCCCCCCCCCCCCCCCCCCCCCCCCCCCATCCCATACATTTTTTTTGCCATTTTCTGATTATCTTCAAAGTTTTATCCCAGTTTTCTGGCCAATGTTTCTTGATTTTTGGTCATTTTTGCCACCTTAAACTTATTTTTATTCATTTTTATTGCTACGTCTCGCCATTTTTTGGCACTTGTCACCACTTATGTTGCTGCTCTTGCAACAGTAGTTTTCAACATTTTTGCTCTTTGGTTGAGCAGGATTGAATAATACTGGTGTTGTGCATAACACATTGACTACAAAAAAAAAATCTGGTATTCAGACACATTTAAAGTTAAAGAAAAACTGCACTGTCTGCAAATGACTGCAGCAGGCATACTGCATTTTAATCTAATTTGCAATTAATTGCCCTGCTCTAATTATTCTTTCATTTTTTTAAACAGTGATCAGCAACAAGAAATCATTCTTTAGAGAGAATAAAAATACTGTCTTGAAATCTCGAGGCCCACTAAGAAATGCCTCTTTTCATTCACAAAAGAATAAAACAAATAGTTGTGTCTCAGGATAATACAGAAGGTTGTTCCTCTTCTCAGCAGCAGGGGGCAGTGAAGGCCAGTGTGCTGCAGAGGTCCTCCAACAAACAGGCTGTTGATGAAATGTCAATAACTGCGAGCACAGCTGAGAGGATGCCTCTCCACTCAAAATCTGTATGAGGTTAAACACTGAAGCACCAGAGCGCTGAGAAAAACACTGCGCCCTCTCTCTCTGCTTTGACAAAAGATGAAAATAAATTGTCGTGATTACAGCCTCTAAATCTGTCTGATGCAACAGTGTGCTGAACTCTGTGCTGTGAAACTGCTTTCTGCTTTTATTGGACATCAAAAGTAATATTTATATTACCTGGAGGACACATCCTTCATGGGGATGTGATTATAAATTAAAAAGATGTCTAAAAATGACTCATGCAAACTGCCCTGCACTCAGAATTCATGAAAGTTGTTGCATAAAGAATTTTTATTAGAAAACCTTCATATATTTATGAGCATACATGTGTTGAAGAGGTGAATTATAAGCTCTGTGAGTAAGACATAAAAGCAGGCAGCTGGACAGAATTCAGGCTGTAAAAACCAGATGTGTGTCACATTTCTTGTGTTGTCATATTATTTAAATCAAAGTTTCACACTATCACCCTGGGGCTGAAAATAAAGATTACTGAAGAGCCTCCCACACAGTGAAAGTCATCTCAAAGTGTAAACTAAAGCCTGCAGTTCAGTGAAAACAAACATATGTCATCAGTATCAATATCCACATTCACACACTTGATTCTTCAACAAAGGGCATCAATGTGTAAACAAACAGAGACAAACTTTTAAAGAATGTAAGTGTCTCAACAAAGATCAACAGTGACTCAGATCATCAAACTGCCTTGTGGCAATTTGTGTGGGTGTGTGGTGGTTCAGCTAAGAAAAGTGGAGATGCATGATGAACAAGAAGGCAACAAGTAGAGCTCCATGAAGAAAGGAGTCTGAGAACTTTCTGACTTCATGATTTAAATAAAATTGCAATTGTGATTTATTGTGAAATTATTTATATTATAGGTGCCTCGTTTCCTGTGTTGTTGATATCAACTGTTATTTTGTAGGGGATGGTATTTTTTTATTATTCTTGACATTATTTTCATAATGAAAAAGTGAAATATTTTGGGCCACTCATTTTTAGAAAGTGAGACCAAGATATCATATAGACTCATTATATACAGAGAGTGAATTATTTTAATCCTTTATGTCTTGAAATGCTGATGAGTACGGCTTACAGATAACGAAAAACCCCAAATTAGTGGCTTTGAATATTACAACATCACAGGTGTCAGGCTTATGAACATTTTTGCCACTTTATGACTATTTTCAAAGTTACCTCCCAATTTTCATACATTTTTACTGCTTTTTGACCATGTGTGCCACCTGAAACCTTTTGTTAATTGCTACCTCTTGTCATTTTTGCCACTTTTTACCACTTAAATTGTTTCTCTCTACAAATGGAGTTTTCAACAACTTAGCTCTTTGGTTGAGCAGGGTTGAATGACACTGGTTAAACATCTACTGCATAGTTTTTATCTGGTATTCTGACACATTTGAGGTTAAAGAAATTCAATCTAATCTAATTTGCCATTAATTGCCCAGCCCTTTTAACGACTCACCCCAGGTGGACGGTGCGGACGTGTCGCTGGATCCCTGAGGAGGTGCTGAGGACCTTTTCACAGTTCTTCCACAAGCACTTGAACATCACCTTCATGGAGTTCTGAAAGACACATTCACCAAAAGAAAATCAGAGTGAGTCAGACAACAGCTGATACAATTGAACGTTAAGTATAGCAATGAGTAAAACAGAGTGACTCACAAGGAGGTGTCAAGTGTAAGGCAACAGTTAAAATGAGATGTGTTTAATCCCGTGGTTCGTTTATCTTTAATGCATTAGAAGCCTTCAGATTTCAAAAGCTGTCAACCACAATATGCTAAACACAGCATGTGTAGAACACTGGGAGACTTCATGGGAAATAAAAGTTTATGCAGCATTTATTTTCTCGTTCCCCTTTTGAATCTCATTGGCAGGCGTAATAGAAAGGCCTTCACGGGGGACTGAGTGCCACTCTACAAGGGGCCAAACACCACACCTCATTAGAGAGCTATTAAGCACCAAGCCTGTAAAAATAGAAACCAGATATGTGACATGTTCAGACACACATGAGGTAAAAGCTAAAGAGTAAGGCAGAGCAGCACAGGTCTGAAATCGCACAAGGTCCTCTTTACCCGACAGGACTTTCACTCTGACGCAAAGATTGATGAGTAGATTTTATGTATGGCTTGGATGTCTTCCTGCTGTCAGTGCATGCTCTAAGCTGAGATACAAATCTAACAGAAAAAGGTTAATGTAAGGCCACAGCCTAAAGGTAGCCCTAATACTTACAACAATACGCAATCATTTTACATAAGAAGGGAGAAAAATAACACATCAATCACTCTGACATTCTTTTAACCTCTGATCTTGAATTAGAAACCTGTGTTACATCTGATCC
This sequence comes from Thalassoma bifasciatum, assembly GCA_008086565.1. Classification (NCBI taxonomy): domain Eukaryota; kingdom Metazoa; phylum Chordata; class Actinopteri; order Labriformes; family Labridae; genus Thalassoma; species Thalassoma bifasciatum. The sequence continues at coordinate 8,799 of RPOG01004193.1, forward strand.
TCCTCAGATCTGATAGATAACTCCTTGATTCTTAGGAGAGCCAGGAAGAGATGGATTGATAGGTGGAGTGGGTGTTTCGATTTATCCATTTTGTGTAACAGGGGCTGGCAGCTGTCCCATGAGCAGGCAGAAACCTGCATCACAACCAGTGGAAGAGAGAGTGGGTGCGTACTCTCATTACCTTCTAACAGTGTCTGGAGAAAGGAGGGAAAGAGAGCCAAAGAAAGAAGAGCAGAACAGGTTTTTATCAATGGTTTGTTAACTCTACCTTTCATTACTGCTTCTTTTTGGCTGTCACTCACTCTCAAACCTGCTGTTTAACTGCTCACTTTCTGCCGTCGTTATGTTTGTTCTCTACCGCGCTGTTGAAAACCTCCCTCCTGATAAAAATGACACAGCAAAGCCGGTCAATAATCCCACAAACAATCACAAATCACTTAATTCCCTAAGCGTTTTTCTTGCATCTTAACATTGTTACAGTAAGACTGCTGATTGCCATGTGTAATAATCCTCTTAACCCACTGCCTGCATAAAATCAAACAGCCAACAATCCAAGGGGCAGCTGCTGATGGAGGGTTTAGACCTCTGAGGATGGTTTCTGTGACACAAAGCAGACTCACGTTTTGGCCCTCTTCTTCACAACTTGTGTTTTGTTTTGTTTTTGTGTGTGCGTGCGTGCGTGCGTGTGTGTGTGTGTGTGTGTGTGCATGCGCTTTCCCCCCTTTTCCTTAATTTCCTGTCTGCTTATCTATGGTATGGCATTGGTCTCTGGCATCATGGTCTTTGGAGTCTTTATAGTTTTATGTATTTGGCAGCTCAATAGTCTGCACTGCTGCCTCACTCAAGGGAGATTGAATTGCAAACTCCCACATATTGTAAAGTATATGAGCTCCCCTCTGTCCTTGTATGGCTGGAGGAAATATGGAGATACATTTCTCCTGCTGTTGCTGTTTTGTGCGACAACCCCTTTCCTCTGCTGCAACCCTGAGTGTGACTGTCCTAATTTTTATGCATCCTTTGAACCTTTTGATACCTCCCACTGTTCATCCCTCCCCGCTCCTTTTCCTTCTAATTGAATCTCCCACCTCTCTCCTTGAATAGGCTGAAAAGCGAGAGAAAAATCTTTACAAGAAAAACACTTAACATCCTGGACTGATTCTATATGAGAGGGGGAGAAGTGAAAGAGAACATAATCCATCATCCACACAAGCAGAAAGAGACAGACTTCTGTTAGAGCATTTGATCTGCATGGTGCTTACATTTTCTGAATAATTCTTGTGGGTTTTCAGAGGTCGCTCCCCTTAGCTGTGACAAAAGTACCCCTGAATTGTTTACGTACAAGAATGTTTGAAAAGTATTACTCTGTGTGCTCTCATTTTTGATCAAGAACAAGTGGAAAGAGTAGCATCTGTGGCTGCTGTGAAAAGCAAAAAAGACACAGCTGTGTTCCAAGATCTAAGGAAGTTTTATTGCGAGTCCATGCTTTGTCTTAAAGTTTTCCTTCGATTTGAAACATATATGTAACTGGCGGGTTGCCGATATGTCCTAGCTGTTAGGTCAAGCGCTACATAAGGACAGCACCCCAACAGTGGGCCCAGTTTTGAATCAAACCTGTGGCTTCTTTCCCACTCCTGTCCTGTTTTCTCCTTTATCTACTGTCCTGTTCTTTCTGAATAAAGGCATAAAAATCCATAAAATTGTTATGGACATTTCATTTGAAAGCAGGGCATCATATTTGTCATGATTTGCACACAATGCTCTACCTTTCGTTTCCGAGGTATGGGGTCCTCAAACATGAAGTGTGTGCACTCAGTGACATCCTCAATGACATCATCACCCTGGGAGAGCAGGAAGTTCTTGTTGGCATCGTTGGAGAGAGGGGGAGACGGCGTGGAGGGCACTGACTGGTCGCTGGCATCCCAGCTCCAGTTGCCACTCGTTGAGCTGCTGTAGCTGGTTGACAGCGGCTCCTTCCAGGCCCTGCTGGTTGGCTCCGGGACTGCAAGAAGAGGAACACCAAGACCCGTTTACACAACGTTTAAGCTGAAAAAGGTAAAAAAATGCAAAAAATAAATGTGCATCTACATTGAAACACTGAGGGACTGAAACATTGTTGTGGACATGCCAGGTCTATTTTTGGCATAAGACTTTAGGAGTTGGACAATCAGTTAGAGGCCAAAGTAGAGGTGGGCTGATCATTTGAGTTACATATAGACTGACTGGTTTGTGCACGGCAATTTAATTTGCCACAATGAAAATGTCGTGCACACGCCCACGGCAGAGCATGACGTCAGCATTTCCACTGAAAACTCTGGCCGGCTGTTACATGGCAACTGGCATTTAAAAAAACCTCCCTGGAGACTGTTTCCAAAAGTCAAAATGCTGTTTCCATGTAGATAAGAGGCCAAAATGCAACAATACCTTTGCAATTCATTCTGAAACTGTTGTTTTCTAGAGGATTCATGACAGTCTGAAGAAGTTTTGTAACTCTAAAGTTTGAGAAAGACATATTTTCATTGCAATAGAGCACAAGCAATGCAAGTTAGGCGCACAAATATTGTGCACTACTGTGGAAGGCTAGAGATGAAAACTATATAGCCAACATAATGTTGTGATGGTATGCTTAACAATCCTGACCCAAATCCTCACTCTGTTAGAAAAATGAAAACATAAAATCTCTGAAAAGCTCTGACAGCCGGCTCCATAATTCACCTCTTCTAGTATTTTTAATATCTTATATGTAGTGGATACTTCACCATACTAACATTTTCATTTAGCCTTACTGAGGGCTGACCATTAAGCCCAACACAGCTTTAATTTCCTGGACAATGTTCCATATTATTTCCCTAGGTCTTGGCCCACAAACCCTCTCTGTACACTTTGGCCTTTTGACCAATCCAATATAGATCAATCCATAAGACTTGATAATCGCTCCAGCGTTCAACGTAGCGTAACATAGTAAAAAATAAAAACATAAACCACAAGATGGAGAAAAGCCTTCCATCATGTATGTTGTGGATTAGGTAATTCCAACCCAAAGCTCTCTCCTATAGAAATGTCACAGAGTGAATCCCAGTTTATGTGAAATATAGCAAAGATCAATTTGCCTGGATTGCTATTCTGCCGCAGAATCCCCCAGGATCATGTTGTTTGGAGAAACAAATCACAGCATGGTCCGCCTTATTTCATCTCCCAAAAGATATATTATGGGAAAATGTGTATTATGACAAAAACACATTTCAAAGTCAAGCTACATGAATCATAAAAAGAGATTGATGATTTTAATCCTTGAGCTAGTATTACAAGGGGTTTAAGGGGGAGGTGTGGAGGAAGCTGGGCTACATAATTTAGCGTTTACCAAAACTCTTTTCATGCAGACTTTTCTTTCATGAGGCTTTGACCATGATGTGATAAATCAAAGAAACGTTTCTTCCAATTTAGCTCCTCCAAAACCCACAGCATCTACACGCAAGACTGACTAACTTCTATACTCAGAAAAACAATGTATAGATTGTTTTCTGATGTACCTTTATGTTGCGGCAGTGTCAAATAAGGTTGTATACTTCTTATCTGGGCTGAGTGCAAAAACAGTAGCCTTGGTTTGAAGCCGAGCTTTAAAAAAAAAAGTCAGAGGGACTCTGACCGTCTAGCAGTGTTGGCATGGTGATGGCAACCAGAGTAGTGAAAACAGCAAATGGAGTGGTGGTGGTAGGGTCAAGGCTGAGCAGCTGGCAATAAGGGTAGGGCTTCAGTAAATATGTTGACAAAGATAAGGGAAAAGTGCTAATAATACTTTCAGACTCTGATCATCTTACACGGTTAAATCCCCCTGTTTGTTGAAATAGAGAGGCCTTGATGTGTTTGTTGTAATGAGTGAGATAGTCCAGAGCAGGTACCTGTGGGTGCAGAGGAAGGGTTGAGCACCAGAGGGGATGTGGACAGTGAGGTCAGGACGGTGGCAGCCATCACTTCTTTATCAGCATGACCTGAGGGCTTCCTGCAAAACACACAAATAGAACAGAATATCAGGATAAATTTTACGTCTCAAAAGATTAGAATTTTATGAAAAACTTCAAATTTGGGGTCACTGATTCAAGAAAGTGAAATCCAGATATTATAAAGACTCATTAGATCCATACAGTGAATTATTTCAAGCCTCAATTGCATTTTGTGTTTATAATAACGGTTTACGTGTAATGAAAATCCTAAATTTAGTGTCTAAGAAAATTAGAATATTACATGAGATCAACCAAAAGATGAAATTTTAGCCGGAAATGTTCATTTCTATGCATTCAATACCACTTTTGGTACTCGTGATTCCTTTTTGCCCATTTAGTTCCTGTTTACTGTTTTCTTTCTTGCCACTTTTGGACCTTTTCTGGCTACTTTCTTATTATTTTCCAAGTTTTCTAGATTTTTTTTGTCAATTTTGGCTGCTTTCAGACCACTTTGGCCACTTACCACCACTTAGATTGTTTCTCTAGCTTTCAATTAATTTTTTGGCTCTTTGGTTGAGCAGGGCTGTGTTACACTGGTGTTGAGCATAAAACATGAACCTTGAATTTGCCTGAGGATATGAGGCTTGCAGATTCAGTATCATCTTTTAAATCTCAAAACAAACTTTTACCATCTTGCTTTTATCTGATGTTCTCTTCTTATCATTCTTATTAGCTTCTCTACTTGAGCTGGGTCTTTTATTCAGTTTGTTTACTAATTTTTGTTGTAGCGCTGTAAAAACACTTTATAAACAAATGTTTTTGTAGGTGCTATATGAACAAAGATATTATCATTGTTATTAATTGCCCAGCCTTAGTCACACCTCTGGCTCAATGAAACTTCATACTGTCTCTGTGATTGACAATTTTTCTCTCCAAAAGTCAGACAGAACGAGGGGCAGCTTACAAAATGGTCATTACCTATTCCTAGTTAGGTACCAACAAAATCTGGGTGAAGATGTGCTACAGTGGATACAAAAGTAAAACCATATGTAAATTAAACTCAATGTTGGTGCATCTGTAAGTATTTGCATGCATGTGATCATGGAACTGTAATGAAGTCTCTCAAGTGAAAGGCTCGTGTGGTGTGTTTCTGCACAGCTTGTGCAACCACGCTCAGAGAGGCAGAGAGATGCACGTCGTGCACGCCACATGCTGCGCAGTCCACCCTCAGCTTAAACCTTATTTATTCTACCCACTGGAACTAGCAGCAGACACACAAAACAAGAGTCAGCTTCAGCATCCAGTGTGACAGAAGAGCATAAACTTTTTTCTTTCTTTTGGATTCTTCAACTTTGTTTCCCCTGTCCTCAAAAAAAGGGAAAAAAGTGGGGAAAATTATTCAAAGCATGGCCAAAACTCACCTACATGCGTGCAAACTAGATTTAACATCTTATGTAATATCCTCAAAAAAAAGGAAGCTGTTAATAATTCTAGCTTTGTTTTCAACATGCAAAATCAAATGATGTTATAAACTTGTACATGAATGCATGCATTGACACAGATGTACTAAGTGGAAACAGGCAGAGACACAGAGGCACAGATCCACATGGTCTGCCGCTTTAAGAGGTACTGTCCCGCCCCCAGACTTCTCTACTACACAACCAGAGTAAACTGGTTTGAGGCGTCCTCTCAGCCAAGCCCTAAGCTCTGGCAGAGATCCACTCTGAGTCTCAGTGGGCTTTTACTCAAACTCAACTCAAAAACTTTTCTGCTCAGATGAAATGCATGCACAAAGTAAATCCAAATCAGTGAGAGTTAGTTTCACCGCTCACGGATGAAAAAATACTGAAAACATTTTGTAAACAGATGAAAAGGTTGAGAAACTATCAGCTTGAGCACTGATGAGAATGTGTTGGATGGGAGCAAAGAGATCCTCGAGGAATGTACAAGATAGGAAGGAATCTCTGAATCTGATGCAGCGTTTTCTTTTCTTCTTAGTTAGATTGTGTGTGTGTGTGTGTGTGTGTGTGTGTGGGGGGGGGGGTGTTTGTGTGTTTCTGCTCTCGTGAAAGGATGCAAAACAGTTGCATGCAATTCCAACAAACCTCCTCGAGATTAACTGTATGCAAAAATAAAACCCAAATGTCGGTTTAAACAGAAGACATACCCTGAGGAGAGGTAGATAATGCACATGTGCGCGCACACACACACACACACACACACACACACACACACACAGATGCGCATGCATTCACATGCATAGTCTGGACAAGATAAAGAGATAACAAGATTAGCCGTGTCCTGTTTCAGTCATTAACCTTGTTTTCAGTGCTAAACAAGGCCAATCAGGGACACACTTTTGATTGATGGGCCTCTTTCACTTCCTTGATAACATTTCTGCACTGTTTTCTGCCGATGTGGATGACTTCTTCTCACTATGAAACTGGGGGTCCAGAAACAGTGCTCTCAGTCCAAAAAAATGAGAGTTTGGAGAATGGTAAAATCCCAGTGGGCTTGCCTAAAGTGGTGTACTTATGGCATACCACTGAAAGTCATGCATGTCTGCTTTGAGTGTGTGTGCGTGCGTGCATGCGTGCGTGCGTGCATGTGTGTGTGTAGTCTGTGGCTTTGTATGCCTTAGAGAAACAGATTAGAAACTCAACATCAACAAGCCTATTAGCTGACTCCAGAGCTAATTCAAAAGCTGATATCTTCTCTCCCTCTCTCTCTCTCTCTCTTGCTCACGAACACACCAAGTAACACTACCACACACACCAGACCCCGTTATTATTGCCCGCACCCCCGACCCGCTCTGATTTCCTGACATTGAGATTTTTCCTTCCTCTGCTTCCCGGCAGAACCATGACACCCCGCCACAGTTTCATTACATCTGGTGAAAGTATTTGTGTGCCTCTGTGTGTGCATGTGTTCGCTAATAAACAACACAAATCTGTAATAATTCACTTCTTTGTGAGTCACAGCTGCAGATTAACTCTACTTTTTAGTCAGGTTGTTTTTGGTATTGATGTTTGCATGCAGCTGGAAGCATATAGCTGCCACTAGTGCTGGTATCTGTCTTGCTTTTCGTTTTCATCACTTCTTCTGTTCAACATATCGATGCCTGCAGATTCTCTGAGCGACACAGTTCAGTACTCGCTCTGTAACTTTCTCCCCTGTTTGTGAAATAACTACAGCGCCGTTAAACTTGGTGGGAGAGCAGGACAGGCTAAAGCGGGACTGCACTGACGCAACAGTAAATCTGTCTGCGTCTTCTTATGAGAGGCTTCATTTTGGAGCGAGTTAAATAGAGGAAATCTTTATTTAGTGCTGAGAGAGAGTTGATTGGAGAGCAGAGATTGCTGTCAACAAATGTGGCCTGTGTGTGTGTGGTATATCTTTGTTTGTGTGTGTTTGAGGGTGGGTGTTTTTTGGGTTTTGAGGTTTTGAACTCCCCAAATCTGGATGTTTACACAAACCTCTCCGTCCAACCGCGGTGCATTTATGGCGTGGCTGTAAATTTAATGATGACACGATAAACATAAAAGTTCTCATGTGCAAGCACATACACACCATGTGGTAATAGAGGTATTTGATGCTGTGTAGTGACACTATTCATAGTATGAGCTGTCAGTTTTACAAGCCTAGATACTGACAAACATGTGTTTTATGAGATAGGTACAGCACAATGAGGGGAGTCTAACCCCTTCTACTGTAGCTGTGAGTGTGTGTGTGTGCGTGTGTGAGCATGGAGTAGGTACATTAGTAAAATGTCCTGACAGAAGTGTTTGGTGCACTAAAATTCATGCACAAACACAACCTTACACTCACTCTCACACCCACTCTCACACACACACACTCTTCACCACTTTCCTCCCTCTACTTGTATTGGTGCTGGCTGGGCCAAGAAACCAACCCCTCTGGCAGCAGTACAACACATAGGCCAGCTAAAGTCAACAAGCCAGGCCCAGGCACATTCAGAGAGAGAGAGAGAGAGAGAGGGAGAGGGAGAGAGGCAGAGGATCACTTTGAGACCAGAAAAGCTGCAACAACAAGCTCAAAGGGCAAAAAGAGGCAGCTATCATGCGTCTTTATATGTTTGTAATTAGATCTGGGGTCCACGCTCAGACCAAAATTTTGGTACTTTACTTTTCCATTTCTGAAAATAGTTTTCTAAACTCAAAATAGTGAATTTCCACACCAGGGACCATTTTGGGGAACCTTTGAACTTTGATACTGGTGACATGTTGTTGTGTTGCTGTTCAGCATCTCCTATCCCAGTATATTCCTATAGTGGGCTCTCTGCTGTTGTTGGGGGGATGACCGGGCCTTCCCTCTATATTTATCACAGTGCTTGTACTCCAGTTACCAACCCAGCAGGAGTTACTACAATCTGCTTAGGTTTGTAGCACATATTGTGCTTATTAAAAGCTCATTTAAAGGACCAGCGTGTAGGATTTACAGGGAAATCTATAGCTGCAGTCGCTTCAGAGAAGGTTTTACTTTCATCACCTTAGACTGAGTACTTAATATGCTAGCTGGGGGCTCACTCTGATGCCATACTCCTGCTGGGGCCTGACTGATACAATATCAGGGTCTATCACAGATACTGAATGGCTTTCTTATGTGTCTACAAGAATTTTTTTTTAAATGTACACTCAATTAATCATTCAGTTTATTTAGTTTTTACTTTGTCAGGGACAAAAAAAATCCCAGACAAAATAAAAACAGCCATTCAATGCAAGTAAAGTAGTGTTTAAAGTATTGTTAAGAAGAGCTGGGCAATCAATCACAAATTAGTTTGTTTCGCAATATGGCGTGCTGGCATATCTATCATGCAGCAAGTGCAATATTTCTTTAACCTGAAATGTGTCAGAGTATCAGATAATTTTTTTGCAGTCAGTGTTTTATACCAGTGTTACTCAACTCTGCTCAACCACTGAGTCAAATTGTTCCAAACCACTTTTGAAAGAGAAATAAGAAAAGAAATAGAAATGAAAATAAGTATAAAGTAGCAAAATGGACAAAAAGTTGCAAAACATCAGTAAAAAGGGGCAAACACTGGGAGAAAACTTTAAAAAATGGTCAGAAATCAGCAGAACTCCTTCAGAAACCTGACATTTATGTTTAAGATATCCTTTTTAATTGATACTCTGTAATGTTCTCATTTTCTGGGACACTAAATGTGAGGTTTTCATTATATGAGAGGTTGCATGAGCTTGAGAGGTGCTGCAAAGAAGAATGGATCAAATTAGCCAAAGATAGATTTGCCAAGCTACTGGCATCATAGTCAGGTGCATCAACATAGTGTTGAGCAAAAGCTGAAGATAATTATGCATATGTGATGTCTTAGAATAAGTCTTTTACTTTTAATCAATTTGCTAAAAAAAAAAAAAAAAAAGATTTCTTCATGTTGCCATTTTAGGGTGTTGTGTGTAGAAGTTTGAAAAAAAGATTAATTTAATCCTTTTGGTAAAAAGACTGTTGAAATGGATGTGGATGCACTGTAAGTCCAAATTATCCAAGCTAAGAGGGAAAACACCTCCTATCTAATACAAGAAAGACTCAGTTGAGCTGAACACAACTTTATGTGCAACTTCTTTTTTTATGTCAGCAGAGAAAAAAAAAACTATGAGCATGTTGCAGTAATCCCACAAGTTGACTCAGATACAGGGAGGGGATTGTTTCATTCTCAAAAAAAAAAAAAACAACCAAGGCACTCTTAGTCCTGGACAACACACAAGCAGTCTATCTTGTTTAGCAGGAAAAAAAATCAGGGTGCTTGGAAGAAACCAGTTTTGAAAGGTCAGGAGGAAGCCACAGTGGAAGGGGCTGGGCAGGAGCAGAGGATTTCATTGTTTTTGATTGAGCTGACCACAGAGCTTATCAATTCTGAATTAGAGTAGAGTTCAGTGTGGTGGGTCTGGTTTTCATTGCTGGTTTTCACAGCCAACTATACGCAGGGTGATCCTTCTTTAGGGTCCGATGGTTGCTTTAAATAGCATCTATTTACTTGATCATGTGATCTCCATGATCCCTAAAACAGGCATCAGGGTGTATTTATTTGGCTCTGTATGTACTGTATGCATGTGCTGGCTTCTCTATATCCAGCAGCTGCGTGAGCCTCAGATTAGCCTAGTGACTGGTGTGTGACCTTGGTAGCTGAAGAGCCAAAAAGCTGCCGCACAAACACTCGGGAAACATATTTAATTTCCAAACACTGCTCTGGTTGATAGGAAACACATTAAGTGCACACTGACATTGTTGTTATATTGCTATATTTTCCCCCCTGTTTCTTGCTCAATCTCTCTCACACACAAACAGATGCAAAGATCACATTAAAAGTACGACTTGTGTTTCCAGTTATAAGACAGACTTTTCCAAAGGCAATGCTTTTTATTTATTCATCTCTAAAACATATGTCTGAACCACTCATCCTCACACAGTCAGGAGGGGGGAATAAAGGGAGGGAGGCTGACAGAGAAACTGATGATGGGAACCGCAAAACCACAAGAGCATTGTCAACCACTCGGTCACATGTTCTGATATGCATCTATCTCTTCTTTCACCCTTCAAGCTTGTTTAAGGCTCAAGGGATCCTGATTGACTCTGAAGGGATTTCGGACTGAGCACTGTTTATGCAGATAAGCCTATGTATGCTATTGTAAAGCACAAAATCGTAGATGAAGATGTAGATAAGGACTTTTCAAATGTGAAATGCAAAGACATACAGAAAAAGCAGTGCAGGGGATGGCAGGATGCAGTTAGACTGGTATATCCTGTATAATGAGACAACAACAACTGACCAGGCTTGTGTTGTTGATTGTGTTCCTAATGTGCAGCCACTGCAGCTGCCCCTACCATATACAATCTATAAATAGAACGCCAACACTCTCCATCCTGCAATCCCTCGGTCCCCCATCATCCTGCCTCGACTCAACAGGATTACGTAATGCCAGCCGTCTTCTCCCTTTCTCTCTCTTTGTGTCTCACTCCCGTGCTCGCTCTGTGGAGATACAGTCATGATTGACATTAAACAGTTTATTCCCCCCAACCCAAGACAAGCCCATGTTTACAGCTGTCATCCCCCTGTTTCTGTCCATGTTATTGTCCACTAGCTATATGCATGTCAACACATATAAAAAGCAGATATATTTGTATAAATATGTGGCGAACCATCTTCTTAAATCAGCCATGATAGAGCAGTCTGTACACATGTTGCGCCTTACGTAAGTCCCCAGGCTTTGAACCCCCCGGAGAGGGAGAGGCTGTTAGGCAGGAGCCGTGTCTCTTTAATGTGGGCTGTGAATGTAATGGCTATTCAGCGCTGGGACAAAAAGCCCTCTCTTTCTGTCTCTTGATCCTCGAATGCAATCTGTAGCCTTAGGCCAAAGCACAAACAATGAAATGCTCTGTCCTGGCAAAATAATAGAGGATCGACACACAGTGTAAAAGGCATGATTCCCTCTGTAGTGTCTGACTACGCTGTGTAATGAAGATCAGGATCATACACAGCTCAGAGGAGTTCTTTTTGATGTGTAGCAACCTGTGAGGATATCCTCCCTCAAGATCAGAGCTGTGTGAGCAACACACAATCCTCAGAGAGAAAATGTTGACACAGCACTAGCAATTAGCCGGCTGACGACAGAGTGGATCTTGACGCACAACATGGCTCGCATGCCATGCCGACGTCTAGTGGAAAAAGCATGATTGAGATACTGAGGCTCATTATTCCTGGTGTGAGCTTCACGCAAATTAAGGTGACGTCAAAACACAGTTTGATTATAGCAGACAGGTGTGTACACTTCCTTTTCTCTCATGGGTTAAAATTTAGGGCTGGGAAATTGATTGAAAATTAAAAAATAATTATCAGCAGCAACAATTATTTGCAAGACACAATTTTTATACCAGTGTCACTCCACTCTGCTCAACCAAAGAGCCAAATAGTTGAAAAATAACTTTGCAAGAGCAACAATCTTAATGGTCAAAAATGTCAAGTAAAAATGATAAAAACAAGTTTACGGTGGCAAATATGGTCAAAAAACAGCAAAAATGAATGAAAAGTGGTGAAAATTGGGAGAGAAAATAGTCGGAAAGTGGCTAAAACGGCCAAAAGTGGTGAAAAATATGAGTGAAAAATGACTGAAACAAGCAGTTATGTAATATTCTGATTTTCTGAGACACTAAATTTGGGGTTTTTCATTATCTGTAAGCTGTAACACTCAACATTTCAAGGAATAAAGACTGTGTTTGTTTAATAACACAAGATGGGGAACCTAAAAAAATAATCGCACAATAAATTGCAATTAATTTATTACTGCAAATCCTCCTATTTAAAATTAAGGCATTATTCAATTGTGTTCACTAATCTTACTTTCACTTTATCAAGTCCTTAACAAATTGATTCCTTTAGTAGTCCTGTGTGAAAAATCTGTCACAGTTTATCTGTAGACAGTGCATTTACTGCCCGGTATGTAACTTTAAAATGTGTTATTACACAGCAGATCTGATGTTAATGTCTCTGAGGAAACCACTGCTATCCATTAACTGAACCAACTTTATTGCCCCACTGTCGCTTCAGGCCACACAACAAGATTAACTTGTAGCTATAGCAACTTCCCTCACAACTTCTGTCAGTCCCCTCCAATAATAATGTTGTTGCCAGGGGAAAGCTGGGTAGTCTCTCCTGAGTCATGGCCTTTTTTTACCCTCTTCTGCAAGAGGAAGCATACAAGATTTACTCTCCTGCCTTAAAACATTACCTCCTAATCAAACTGCTTGTCATTCTTCATTTGAGTCATGAGTTGAGGAAGCGTGCCACCAGAGACAGCCTAAAGTTGTTTTTTTTAATTCTCCCTCTCTCTGAGAAAGACTCTTATTCTCGTCCAACATCCGTTCAAACCGTATTTTCAAAGATCTAAATAATCCAAACCACTCTGGGCTAGACTGAACTTTTGCTTCTCCAGATCATAAAGACAAGTCATCTCCTGAGCCTCAAGAACAATTGGGCTGCCTTGCTGTTTGTTCTGTGGATGTAAAGGGAAACCAGAACAAATCAACTAAGAGGAGTTCAATCTGTGTGTAACCAACTGAGTCTGTTTCCCTCCAACTTGAACGAGAGATGAGAGGAGAAGCTGGGGACCAAGTCACAAACCAGACTTTGATTTGAAATTACAAACGAAAAACATGCAGAAAAACACATTTTGGAGCCGGAGTAAACAAAACAGAAGCATGTCCTGAAACTCGTGACAAAAATGAAGCCCTGGAGAGTGGTCGCTCCTCTTTTCTGCTGCGTTCATAGTCTTGGTTTGTTCCTCATTCTTCACTTCCCACTCCCTGACTTTCTCTCTCTCTCTCTCTCTCCGCTCTCCAGATTTGCCCCTCTGCCATCATAAGCCAGAGCAGGCCTTTGCCTCGCTTCCTGTGTTTTGCAAAAGCAAACTAGTGCTGTTTCAAAGCCACTCTGCTCTACTTACTCCCATGAAGCCAAATATCTGCAGGGCAGCTAGAGACAGACAAAGACCTCAACCAGTAAAATAAACTGATCAGTATCTTTTTCTAGAAAGAGAAAGTAAGGGAACTGGATCTGATTACAAGAAAGAGCTTCAAATAGAAAAAGATCAGTTAAGGGAATATTGGTTGCAGATTCTCAGAGCGTGCGATACGAAAAGTAAGCTAACAGTAATATCTAAAATACTGTTGGGTGAGCAGCAAAATGAAAGCAACAACATTTAGTTTTAAAAATGAAGAGCAACTGGGTCATGTGGTGAGAAAAAACTGTATGGGTGTCGTCTGCGTAATAATGTGTCCAAGGGTAAAACGTATATGGAGAAATACATAGACTTCCTTGAGGAATGACAACCTCGAAGAAAGGGTTTTGAAAACACTACCAATAACGTTGCATTAAAACTATATGGTATCATATATTGTTGTTATTTAACATTTTATATACAGTGCTAAACAAATTTACTAGACTATGACATAGTGCAAGTTGTTCACAACCGCTGCCCTAAATAAACAAGATGTAGTTCATGACCAAAATACTTTTCATGTTTCTGTAATGGTTAATCCACCAAGATGTACAAGGTCTTAAATCAATAGCATATATTTGGAGCTTAAATAAACATATTTTTGTTATTCGTTAATTTTCGCTAGTGCTTCTTGAACAAATTGCAGTTATGTACTTTTGTTTGTGAACAGCAAAATGCATTTTAGTGGTTTTACTTTATCTTTGCTTAATTTTTGACTTCTTAGAGGATTCTACTTTTCTGGCTCAAATCTATGTATAAAAACATAAAATTATTTTGAAACTCCTTACTCCTCTCCAAAACAGCAAAATATTTGATTACCAAAGAGTCAGAGTTAAAGCACTTAGTGATGCTGAGTGGTTTTATCATTATTCTCAAAGGTGGTCTGGTAAAAGTAGCTGAGAGGACAATTCAGAGAAGCTAATGTTTTGTACTATCAAGACTCAGTTTCCCATGAGCACTTGCACCCATTTTAAATTTAATTATTAAAAGTGAATTGAGGAAGTTTATGCCTTCTATTTTCATCCTGAGGAAAATGAAGAAAAAGTATTACCAGTGCACTAAGTCATTTAAATTTATGCTACATTGCCTTGTATTAAATCAGTTCGAACTCAGAGGAAATATAAACGTTGAGTTTTTTGTGTATTTCAGTCAAAACACACACAAATGCAGCACTTAAGTTACATAACAGCTCCTCTTGGCGTGTTTCACATTCTCCTGGTGGTGGTGAGTCTGCCCTCATGATTTTTCATTTCATAATGTGGCCTCCGTCTCTCGGTATCTGAACAGTGTATAACCCCCCCACCCTTTCCACTGGCCACGTCAGACTCTATTCTGACTATACTACAGCAAAAACGTTTTAAAGCACAGGTCTCCCAGAGGATCCCCCTGGCTCTGTGCCTGTAAAAGCAATTCACCATACTCCTCTTTATCTGTTTCAGCATCCTACAGGAGGAGGCTGGCACACTCTTGGGGATAAGGAGGACAAGGAAAGGAAAATGGCTCCTCTATCACCTCGCAGAGCCAGCAGCGGGATACTTAGCAAGATGAATGGAGATGATTAAAGCACATCATGGACACACTAGAGAGATCATGATAATAAAATTGATTGTCTACCCAAAGACAGCTGTTGATGACAGAGACCAGCTCATCCATGACACATCTCAGAGGATGTTAAGCTCTTACTCCATCCCAGACTATTTAGGATTGAACAACATGTTGAAATATGGTGGCTGTGTTTCACAGAGAAAAGGTTGAAAATGTCTGCCAGTTGGATGCAACTGGTGGGACTCCCTGTGTGAGTTGTGCATTTTCTAACAGGGCCAAACCCGGGCAGTGGTCAGATGAGGGCAGACTCTTTCTCCTGAACAGACAAACAGACAGATGGGAGAGCATGCCAGACACAGCTAGCAGCCCTGGCTCAGGGAAAGTCGTGCCTTGTGAGACTGGAGTGTTTTTCTGTTAAACAGTCAGGCCTTTCCACAGCCAACACTCTTCACTTCCAGAGACAAAGATGCAAACACTCACTGAGACACACAGATGGTTTTACTTAGTATTGCAAAATCTAAAAAACTGCTGACTTATGAAGCATATATGAGTAAACGGCAGATGCTTCATGAAACATTTTAAATTTCATATTCAAAACTTCTGAGAAAATTAAATCTGCTAATGTGAGCCGTGTGATTTGATCAAAAATCTCAAAATCAGAAGACGTTGATCTCCAACACTGCTGCTCTATAAGTTCTTAATGAATGTTATGCAACACCTTTTTGGATAGCTTAGCTCCCTCATTAGCTACGTTAATCTTTGATCTTAGAAAAATTACCCATCAGCAGATAAAAGTATCTTGTGACAGCAGCCTCAGTCGTGGTTTTAGAAGCAGTGTTCCTCTGACAGGAGCATAGCGTTAAGCTTCAGAGGCTTAAAACACATCCAATGTCAGAAATGCAAACACACCGCCATCCGTCATCCATTCACACGCCTTCACACGAACAAAGCACAAATCCTTAAGTCCCCTTTAGTTTTACGTTCCTTAAGAAATCTGGCCAAGGGTACAGCAGCAGATATGACCCCCCTATTAAAGAGGGCTGAAGTGAAACCAGAGACAGACACAGCTGCTCAACAGGCCTATAAATGTACAACACTCCCTGGTTCTGTTAAAGTCGCAGAGGTACAGCGATCCCTGTTTGACCTCCTCTTTTCTTCCCTGACTTAATCTGACAGCTTTAGAGGACAATATTGTTGTCACTCAGTTAAAACCTTTTTGATGAAGCCAACATCTTGCTCCAGATTGAGTGGCGGATGTTTTAATGATGGACTTCTACTGAAACAATTTTCAAGTATGTGGTTTATCAGGTAAGAAAATGCCACCTCCTGAGATATTCCTAAAGTTATAACAAGAAAGAGATGAAAAGAATGTTATGTGCTCTCTCTCTCTCAGTCTCTCTCTTCTTCCCCTGTTGTTCCACATTTTCCTCATGCTATAATTATAGAGAACAAAACACAAAATAAACAAGAGGTAGTATAAATATATTATGACCATAGTGTTGATTCTTGGTCAGACTGGATCCAGGCCGTTTGGATGAGAAAAAGGAAAAGCAAATGCTTTCAGAGAAGGGACTGGAGATTAGCCTTGCCCTCAGCATAAATTACAGCAGCAGAAACCTCACAAAATATGTCTGGATCGACGGGACAGCACCAGTGCGTATTGTATATCAACCAAACAACAAGGAAAAAATGTGCCCATTTCCTTCTTTGGATGAAAACAAATGTGGGTGGAAGTGCAGCTGATCAGACAAGAGCAAGAATAACACCATTGTGGAATTATCACTGTATCCTCACGGCCTAAAAAGCGTTTGAGAGTTTCTGGGGCAGTGGTCGGTGCCCTGGTCTCCACCAGCTTCATAAATACACTTGATGCTTTGTGCAGTGGTATGTTAGTGCTGTAAGCAGCCACCACTAACTTTAAGCAGGGATACTTTCTGACTTCCCCCAAGGCCGGAAATCTCCTCGTTATCTTGGCAGCTGTCAAAAGGGAGTCCAGGGGTGTGTTTTTGCTCCTGTTTAAAGAGACTAAAAGGCTAAAAAAAAAAAAAAACCTCTCTGGGCCTAGACACACCTTTAGAAACCTGTTCACAGTTACATTTTTAACTTTCTATTAAGGACCAGCACATACTCTGCATTGGTATATAAAAACAGGATGAGTGAGATTTAGCTTGTGGTAAAAGTAAAGCTATGTTAAAAACCTAGCTTGAAGGGTGGAGGTTTGGCCTACTAGCCCAATCTCTCCCAGTTTTCTTATCTGCCCTCTGCCCTGTTCTCTGCAGGTACAGGTTGAATGATATTGTTGACGTTAAATTATTAGTTGTGGTCAGTTCTGGCTACATTATGAATAACATACAAAAAAAAAAACCTTCTGGCGTGAGATGGCAGCACCTGCAACCAAACAGAATTGAAGCACTTCGTGGCAGTTACTCCGGATTTTCCCTACAGAAGTATTTTTTATGAAAGTGAAAGTAGATCAGATCTCCTTTTTAACTCTCCTTTGTTTTGTTCAAGATAACTTTTTAGCTGTTCAACGCAACAAGGCAATGTAATTATCAACAGGTGCTTAGTGCTGTTGTTTGAAAGGTAACAACAAGAAAAACTCAGTTTGAAGTGTAGTAGTATCTGGCAACATTTAGTGCTACTCACAGCCCAGTGCTCTGAGACATGTTTGTAACTTGTAACATTGGTGAATCTTGATTATGTCCTATCAGTGCTCATCTACAAACTCCAACCTCACCAAGCAGAACAAACATAACCTGGCTCTTCCTTTTATTGATAGACTCGCAGGTTTGAACAGACCACTGCAACACAAACATCTTAGCTCATTTTAGCCTTTAACAATTGTTTTAGCCTTTAGCTAGTGCTCTATCGCTCTCCTGTTTAGCTTTTGTCTGCTCTTCTTTCCCTTTACTGTCAGACAGTCCAGCTCCTATCTACACTACTACTTCTAAATAAATCACAGAAATAATTTTCAGCACAAAAAAGGAGATCTCTTCTCACTGATCATAATTCAATATCTAATTCTGGTGCTGATAATCCCATGTAAATTAAGAATAATTATCAGGCATTTATCCAGATATGAGACTTTTTCACTTTGAAAGTCCTCACAGTCACTTAAAATAAGGCAACAAAATACAAAAAGGTGCATGATGTAATAATCAGGTGGTTTCAGGAGACATGTATCATTAGCCACAAATATGCTCACTTGCAGAGCTACTTAGCCAACCACCAACACCGTTTATTTGAGGTCATGAGGATAAGTCAGTATCCCCGCCCACGCAGCTCTTTAGTTAAGGACACGCAGGTTAACACACACAGAGCAGTGGGGGTTTCTGAGATCCTGGGATGAACCGGGCCCACTGGTTCTATGAGCCTGGGTGTGGCATGCTATCTTAAATTTGTTTATTGAAGCTTGATCTTTGAAATAAACTCTGAATGATGTTGCTTGCTGCATTTTAGCGCAGCAACATATGCAGTGCTCTTGCCTTTTTATTCAGGCTTTGATTCGCTCTTTCCCTTGCCGGCACAGACATTTAGAAAGGTCAATGCTCACATTACTTAACCGTGTGAACATAAAATCAATTGGAATGCCAGAAATTTGGAACAACTCTCTAGGATGTATTAACTAACAGATGGGGGCTGTCAATAAAGCTGTAGATACAAGAACAGTGTAAGGCTCTGTTGAGATGAGAAGGTTTCTTCGGTTTATGTTAATGCTAAATGAGAAAAAATGAAATAGTGCATGACAGGAAGGAAGGAACTCGGATATTTCTAGCCTTGTAGAATTCAAGACAAAAAAAAGATCATTGATTGCTTGTTTGGTTTTGTTTTGGAAAAGAAGCAGCGTGAGATTTATTACTGGTATTATTTTTGTTGGTATACCTTCTTGCAGAGAGGGAAACTAAAATAAGATTGCCAACAGAATAAAAGTGCTGAAATTTTCCACTACATGCTGAGCAATAATTAAAAGACAAAAACAATCAAACAGATGTAAGCCATTCAGCTCTGCTTTGTGCAAAGCGTTAGGCGTTTCTCAGACTCATCTCTGTTTGCAGTCTGGACTGAATTTCACTGCTTGTCATCAGCGGCCTTGGATGACTTATGAAAGAGTTGCGCAAGACTGTATGAAGACTGTATGTGAGTGTGTGTTGTTTGTGTGTGTGTGTGAGGATATTTATAAGTAATTGAGGTCAGGGGGGAGTAAAAGCCATGAAACTACAAGCTTACAGAACATTCTGAAAACAGTTAGTTTAGACTTAAAGTGGCTTATTCCCAGCCGCCAAGGATCGGGTTTCATGAAAGCTCCACAGAGAACATTCAGTTTTTCTTCCTCAGTTGCTGTGTTGATAAATCTATCCTAGTGAGAAGTACTGAAACTTAAAAGATTAGCTTTATTGTTATAATCTACAGTTTAATGCATAATAAAATTATCAGATTGTGTGAGTGAGGTGGAATAAAGCTTTGAACTTGTAAAACAGTAAAGATTAGGGGAAATTTCAAAGCTTAACCAATGTGCCAGAAGAAACATTAATAATGTTCATAAAATAAGTTTTCCAGATTCATGGCCTCAGAGTTCAGTGGGATTTACTTTTATCATTTCATTCACTAGATACTTAGATTAACCCCAGAAAAAGACTCTGTTTGGACCAATATATCTGTTTCATTGAAACATCCTGCACATCGAATCATTCACTATAGATTTGCACATAAATACCATACAAACAAATAAATATCAAAGTGAAGCTCATAAACCATCAAACTGCAATAAATGTAATCGTGATGATGTTGGTACACACCTCCATGTTTTCTGGAACTGTCCTTCAGTTTCCACCCCAAAGCATATGTGTCACTCAATGGGACATTCAAGTTTACTTTTTGTCTGTTGATTAAACAAAATGTGGTACTCAGTGCTCTTTGGTTCAATAGCTGTTTCTAAAAGGGCAAACAGTGACCCATAGTCACAGACTGGCAAGCTAGCATGCAGATAATTATAACAATTTATACCAGCAGCTTGTAAAAAAGTAGCCTTTTTCCATCTCAAAAAGTCCCAAAAGAAAAAGAACAATACTTTGACATCAATTAGTCCTGCCCTGAAAAATTTAAGACCTTTTGCTTATTTATTTAAGACTAGCATATACAATGTTTAATGAATTTAAGACCTTTTAAGGCCTTAATTTTAGATACATGAATTAAAGACTTATCAAGACTTTTTAAGGATGTGCGCAAACCCTGTAAAAATTGCACAAATTTACATTTTACACAACTGGATCTTTTTGAACTTTCTCTCAAACTTTTGATCAGCTAATAAACAGCTTGCTTTCTCCTTTTTTGTCTAGCTTCCATTTCTTCATTTTGCATTTTGTCAACAGCACTTAGAGCTTTTTTTAAATCCAACAGCGGAAAATGTAAATTTATGTAATCTTTCAACTGGTCTTCAGATTTTTTATCAGGTTTGTATGTCTGTAGCTGCAAATCAAAGTTTCATTTCGTAATTTACAAACTTTATTGTTGTCTTCCCTCATCAAGGCAATGGTAGTCTATAAATAGTATGATAATGCTATCTTAGGTTTCTATCATTGAAACTCATGTAAACAAGCATCATGTGTCAGAATATCAGAACAAAGGTTATCACAAAAAATAGTATTCCAGGACACTTTAAAAATAAATGAGATAGAGGAAGTGTGGCGGATAAAAAAAACACTTGACATATAAACTAGAACTGACATTATTCAGCATAGGAGTACGGGATAATCTTTCTAAGCAAAGAGAGGCTTTGCATTGTTCAGAGGGCTTCATCTCCTCTGGATCTGAATAGGACTTAGCCGTTCATCCCGCAAACAAAAGGTCAGAGGGCAAAGGGCCAAGAGAAACGGAAACTAGGATGCATGGAAGAAATAAAAGACATTAAAACGTGGGGGTGGGGAAGTTAAACAAAGCACAAAGTTTTATCAAATCAGGCAGAAAATTTTATGTCTCACACCATGAATGTTTACTTATTTTTAACTTTTCACAGACCTTCACGCCATAGACTCAAAAACAGAAGGCGAATACCATCGAGAGAAGTTGCCTAAAGATGAAGAGACATGGGAGGGATTTGATGAAAGATGAGAAAGGTGGAAGGAGGGGAACGCCTCAGAGCAGCTGTTGGCTCACATGAAGAGTGGGGTAGAGAGACAGAAGGACTGGTTGAGGGGAGAGGAAAGACCGTTGACTGAGGCATCTCTCAAAGCTACTGAGGCAGAACAAGAGGCCTTATGTAAGTGCCTATTGGTGTGGGTGAGCAAGCGATAAAGCATTTTACTGCAGCCATGCCAGAGCTGTGCAACAAGTTTCTCTCCCTGCTCAGAAGTGTTTCTGTCTCTCTTTGCCCTGAGGCATCCAGCCTGAGGAAAGCTGTGCAGTCTACAACCAATACATACACAATTAGATGTGAGAAAAGTTTTTTAAGTTCACACAAAATTGGTGCTTAAAATCTTGGACAGACTTGAAACTTGACTTTTGCTAAAGACTGTTTGCAGAAAACATTCCTTATGCCTCCTACTCTCCTCCTCACTTACGCAATTGATTTTGCTCTCTTCACTCCGTAACAGGGGATGATTAATGACTCATTAGGGCATTGTACACACAGAAACACACAGCAAATATTTCAACCATTAGGCAGAGCGTCATCCAGAGGTCCTCATTAGCGTTAAAGACCGAGTGATTCAGAGCCAGCCGCACTGCTGCACCCGTAAAGAGAAGATAAGATAACTTTGTTTTTTTCTTTCCAAAAGCCCTCAAAGTCAGGATGCAGAGAAGCTTCACAGTAAGAAAATAAGCACTCGGTCACATTCTTTTGTGGAAATCGTCTATGCAGCACATAACCAGATCCTGAAGCCGAACAAGCGGATATGCCAGATGCCTGCTCGTGTCCTGATATGACTCGCTCCTCTCCCATGACTCCATTCATTGAGGGTGACCTTTCACCCCTGCCTGTGTTAGTGCTACAGCTTTAACCTCTTCTGGTCTGGAAGCAGGAATGGGGCAACGTATGGAATTTTGCAACTGGGGATAATCCTGAGGTGCTAAGTGCATTTTACAGCCAAACCAAGTCTGTTTGGAAATATGCAACACCTGAAGAGAGGTCGGTTCCTCCACACAGACAACATGCCATGTCAGCAGTCTAGATGTGGGTTAGACAGCCCAGACCTGACTAGAGTGGGGGTGGGTAGCTGTTCCTATGACTCTGACCTTCAGCAACCAGCTGTAATGTCTCCTCTGGGAGAAGTGGACTGGAGGTGGGGTGGTCAGAGGGGGATGAAGGGGTGAGGGCTCTGCTTCTGTCTGCCTGCATGGCTGGTCTGATGCTCAAGCCTGATTTATACTGACGCAGCAAACCTATAGGTTCATGCACACTGTAAAAACTAAGATCTAAGCAAGTCATTGTCTTTTTTTTAGTAAAAAATTGTCCTATTATTCTTGTTAGGAGCCACATTCAACTGACAAGTCCAGAAAAAAATGTGTGTAGCCCTGTACCTATGCAGGATCTTCATGCCTTGCCTCAAAAATGTATCTATAAGTCAGAATAACGCAGACCAGAGGCCCTGCTGTTGGTTCGCTATCATATTTCTGAATTTATAACAAGCTGCCATTGCCTGCACTGATTTAGTGTTCATAAGTTTCACCCCCCACCCCCAGCGTCTCCTCTCTTTTCTTCTTCACAATAATTGCAATATGATCAACTGCTCCAACTTCTAAATAACACTTACTGGAGAGACGACACAACTAGCATTGAAATTGCACTGCCTGGTGGTTTGATTGAGCGTTATGACGGGCTCAAGACAATGGTGTAGCTACAGCGTAGAGTTTACCAGGCTTTATCAGTTTCAGTCAAAGACTGGTCAGTAATTATGTTAACCTCCCCCACTCAGTGCAGCTGGGTGCTCTGGTGTCTTGTTTATGCGGACTCAGTGTTTTCTATTCATGTAAATCTACAGCGGTGATAGTGTACCTGACCAAGGACAGATAAGAAAGAAAAGCCTTTCACATCAACACAAAATGCCCTCTTTCTGTATTTTCTATGACCTTTTATTTGATCATTCAAGCGGCTCTTTGTCCTGTTATCTGTGGGCTGGATCCAATGCTGCTGAGAATTGACAAGCAGAAAAAGCCCTAACCAGGGGCCGCACATGGAAAAAGGAGAAGAACATGTCCACATGGAACAAGAAGAGTGGGAGTATAGCAGTGTACAGTGAAGGTTTGAATGCGTTTAGTTGAATATTAACCTGTGTGAGCTAGTGAATGTATTGGTTCCTCCTCTTTCTTCCTGCAAAATCTATGCCCAGGCTTGTCTGAAGCATTGTGACCTACTTTGCAGCTTCTACTAGCTGACAAAACAAGGTGTGAAAGCATTACACTGTGTGAGAGAAACAATACAGGGCAGATACAGAAATTCAAGTCAAACTCACAGAAGACTTTTAAAGTAAAGGTCTCTTTAATGCATCAAATCCCACAACACGATGGTAGTTTTACTTCAGCTTGTTGGGAACAGATGAAAATAAACGGTTCGTTGACACAATCCAAAGTATGTCACAGCGTGCAACAGGAGCACAACAGGTCACACCCACATACACTGAACTGCACAAACATACTTGGATGTCTAGTGTAACCTTGCTATTGTTGCCATTACTCTAGGAAATAAAACAGACTCCTCACAATATTGGAAAATGTTTGAAAATGAGTAGGTGCATATTGCTGTAAGCATGTTTAAACAGTATCTACTTGTAGATTTTTTAAGTGTTCCAAGAAGATTTGTGATTAATACTACATGCCCATTGATGCTGATATAAATAAAGTTTGTGCAACTTTGATGAATTTTTCAAACATACTTACATGATTTTCATCAAGATATAAACAATAGCTTAAAAAATCTTGTTTTATTTAGAGGAGTAGAAAGCCTGTCTTCACCATCTCCAAAACAAATGCCAATTTAAGCGAGGTAAAGACAGGGATTAATCCGTAAGGTCAATGGAACAAAAGAGAGGCCTGGTTAATAGGACCACACTGTTACATAATGTTATGCAACTCATTCAGAGCATGCAGTGTCAACTCAGAGTGTGTTTCAAAAAAGAAAAAAAAATGTTTTAAATCTGTTTGAAGACCTGGACGTAGAGGCGGGAGCAGTCCACACACTTCAACAAGCAGTCACAAAGATGCAGGCACAAAAACATCACTCAGGTTTGAAAAGCATGCTCAGTCTTGCATGATCCCTGGAGACACACCCTCACATCATACATGACCTGCAGCACGTTAAGTTCACGTGATGAGGAGAGAGGGGAAGAAGGGAAAAATAGTGTGGTTTAAACTCCTCCGACCTCTACACACAAGTGTCAAACACGCAGCAGTCTACACCAGCTCTGAGGATGATGATAAGTTTATGAGCTATGTTGAAAAATGAATATCCCAACACTGCTGTAATTTTTTAACAGTGACTGAAAAAACCACACAGCACAAGTTCTTGCAGGATTGATGAGGAGCTGCTAAGTGTAAGAATGTACTGTACTATAAAGCCAGCAGGCATGTTAATGTGTAAGCGCCGTCTGATAGATAGACAATGTCTTCACACAAGCAGTGACCAATCAGCTGCTATTTAATAATGAAAAAAACTTAAGCACCACCTACAGCCTCTCCCAGTCATCTTTACTGTTACATAATCACTTATCAGTGCACTGCGCTTGTCCCTGGATGTATTTTCTGCTCCTTCTGTGGGAAACAGTCTGTTTGTACAAGCAGGATTGCCTAAGTACAATCAAAGAATGCCAAAGGATAAATGTGAATGTATCTGTGTTTGGAAATAATGTGTTTTAATATCAGCAAACACTAACTGCAGTACACATTTCATAAGAGAAGGAACACGTTGCTTCCTAACACACAGTCAGTGTCCAGCTTTCAACAGTCAGGTTAGACATTTGACTCTTGTCTGGAAAACACTGAATCAAGTATATTCAGCTGTTATACAAATGATCAAGAATAGTAAAAGTTAGAAACATTGCCTCATTCCCAGTCTCCTCGTCCATCTATCAAGTGATTGGGTAATCCTGGCCCTCATCTCTGGCTCTCTCAGAGCAGATTTCAAAACTATTCTGGATAGAACACCAAACATGTGGTCAGTTGACCAGTACGCCCCCACACCATTCATGCCCAAACCGCTGTACAGCTGCAGCCAGAGGGTGAATTCTTCCTATAGTCAAAACTTTGTTTGGAGCAGAGTATGAAAATGCCTATGATGATTGCTTCAT
Source organism: Thalassoma bifasciatum (assembly GCA_008086565.1). NCBI lineage: Eukaryota > Metazoa > Chordata > Actinopteri > Labriformes > Labridae > Thalassoma > Thalassoma bifasciatum. The sequence goes on from RPOG01004193.1 coordinate 34,086, forward strand.
GAACACAAAATCTGAGTTAAATCAGCTACACAGAAACAAAAGCATAAACAATAAACAAAAAGTAGATTACACTAAATGCCCCAAAATCATGATAAGATGATAAAATATCTGCCATAAGTTAAGGTTTAAATCTTGTTTAATGTATGTAGGCGATGTTTTTCAACCTCCATTGAACATTTAGAAAATGGGAAATAAAATGGAGAAATGTTAGATGACTGTTTAGCTCTTCATACCTGTTTCTCGGTACAGGGATGTGGTTGGAGGAGAGCGGCTGCCTCTCTGTCAGTAGAACACTCCGCCCTTGTGCAGCCCTGACATTGCTGGCCAGCTCTGCTTGTTTCCCTGGGTTCCTGATGTCCAAGTGCATAAAGCCGCCTGGCAGCTGCCCGTTTGTGCCTGGGCAGTGAGTAGGACTGGCCCTCTTCAGGATACTAGTGGAACCAGTGTCTCTTTGGTCCCCCAGGCTGGTCTAGGGAACACAGAAGTGATACATGAAAACCAGTGTATACTTTCAACACCAGTGGTTGGCATACATGTTTATAATGCTGTATGTTTTTTACTTTTAATGTGGAAAAGGACACTTCTGCATGCCCTCTGGTTGCATGAAACTGATATCATAACCCTGATATGATGTCATGTCACAAGAAGTGGTGGGCGGATCGATTTAAAACATTGACATATCGTTACCAACGCTGGTATCAGTATTGACCTACACTTGCAAGATGAGATTGATAGTTGCTAATTTCCTTAATATTTTTATGCTTCTTAAATAGTTAGTCTAAATTTAATGCCAGAATAAATTAATTTTTGGTTGCAATGAGCATTTAAATGTACTGTTTTAAATTAAAGCAGAAAAAGTTAAGGTACATGATAATTTTCTGGTTGAAGAATTAGTTCTTTACTTTCATTCGTGGACAGAAACATTATTTTTAGTGGTTGTGTGTCATTCTTGAGTAGTATTAATACACTTCTTCCTTTTGTAAAAAGTGTGATTGATATTGGTGATACTGTCCCTATATTTACTCTGTATTGGATGGATACCAAATTTTGCAGGTAGAACACCACTAGTCACAGGAAGTGTTGGTTAAGAATACCTGTTTTTCTTCTGCTGCTATCATATATTTTCCCGGAGGGTTTTGAGAGGCAGAAAACAGATGCTTAGGGCACACCCCCTTGTTATAATTTAGACACCTCAGAAGTATTGTGACAGGCAGGAGTAATGCTTGGGGACAACGTTATTCTGAATATCTAGTTGTCTTGTGCTGTATCTCATAGTCTTTAACATACTTGCACATAAAAAAAGCATTAAAAAATTAACTTTAAAGTCATCTGCATCAAAGCTGAAGCTCATACTCAACTTTGCCATAATGACCAGATAAACCCAACTTATTTGAATAAATGTGATCTGATCCAATCAAACTGCAAGGGTGGCAACAAGTCATCCATGCATATTTTATATTGCAGGGTCAATTATTAACAATGACATAATTGAATACCTGACCCTGCAAAGGTGAACAGACAGGGGTCAGAACAGCTGAAATGTCAATGCAAAGCCAATTGAAATCTAAGGCGCTGCAGCCTGCAACACTGGGGGAGTAAAAGTACAAATATGTACTGCATGTGGACCGACAAGTAGAGGTTTTAATGTAGTATGTGAAAAGCCGGGTCGTATCGTACAGCCCAGGAAGCCCTCCCTAAAGCTCCACCCTGAAGTTATGGGGGAGGGGGTCTGTGGAGTAGTTTTAAGTCCCTGCCCCTCTCTTTGGTAAACTTTGCACACAAAACGAGCCGCCATTTAAAACGGTTTTGATACTACGTAATTCCAGGCGAACAAGCGTTGAGAGCATGGTTAAATAACTGACACAAATAAAGTGTGTGAGGAGTTAAACGGCGGAAATGCTGCTCGACACACAGGCAACATAACTGTTCCAGTATAGTTGAGCTTATACAGTCGCTTTATACAGCCGTTCAATTGTATCAGCAACCGTTGGTAACGGTTAGGCAGTGTAACGTTTCATGAGTGAGTGTAATAACGGCTTAACGTTATACATAGATGTTATCTGTAAATTGAGTGTAACAGATGCCTTCACCGGCTAATGACGTCGTGCGTTCACACACGGTTCAACAACACTTACTTTTTCCACCTCGAACAGTATTCGTCCGCCGGGAGTATGTCCGTTCACTTTTGAAGAGATTCTCTCGCTTTTAACCTCCGTCACTGAGCCGCCATCCATTACAAATTTGCAGAGGACGGCCCCGTTTGTGTACGCCGGCATGGGACCGTTTTTCTCCACCGTGGGGACCCGGCTGTCGCGGAGCACGGAGCGTCCTGCACGGCAGTTAAAATCAGCACCGCCGACCCTCGTCCCAACCGACGACTTCTCAACTATATATCTTGAATCCATGTTCAGGCAGGGCGAGGGAAGACTAAAGAAAGAAAACCAGCTTTCTATAGATTTTAGTGCAAACTGCTGGACTTGGATACATTTATCAGGATTGTCGAGAGTTGATAAGTGTCTGACTGAGTCTTATTTTATATCTAGTCTACATGTAGAGTTTTCCCCCACCGCCGCCACCACCACTACCACTACCACCACCCAGGATATCCAAAAAGCCGCCCGGTCAGAAGGATAAAAGATTGTTTTGCCTCTTTCCTCCAAAAGAATGCCACGCCCCCTCTGGTTCATTCCTATTGGTCCGTTGCGTACATAAACATTACACTTTGGCACGCGTCCATGCTGTAGCGGCGTCTGATTGGCTGAACTTGCGCTGTCACTCACTTTTCTCGTACCCCTAGTGCTGTGGGTGGAAGAGGGGGTGGGGGCGTGTCTTGCAGTTTACCGGCCGGTGTCTGTCGACGTAGATGAGCCGGCGAAGCAAGCGAGGCAGGGTGAAGAAAAACAGCTTGCAGGCCTCAGCCACAAACTGCGCATTTATATTTTTGGCTTATCAAGTGGTGCACGATCGCTCTACACGGGTGGGTTTTAATCAAGGAAACGAATATTTTTTGTGAATATGCCCCCCCCCCTTTAAAGGTTCTGAATCCCTCTATGCTATCTGATTGTTTATGCATTATTTATTCACATTAAGAAGAGTCTTTGAAGCAGAGTGAGGTCAACATTATTTCATAACCTCCTGTAAAAATAAGGAAATCCAAGGAAAACAAGCTCACCACAAAGACAAGGGTTCATAAAATAAGTTTCAGTTCCAGAGGAAGACCAAATATGACTACCAATATTTTTATGTTGGTGGATTCATTTGGTTGTTACAGTTCGGTCACACCAGAAGTCCCTTGCTATAAATGTGTAATATTCATGTGCCCCATGTTATGTGTTCACTATTTCAAATGTTGTCAAGGCTCCATTGTCTCTTTATCCAACCTTTTAAAAATGCCTTCACAACCCAGAAAGCTGTGGTTTATTGTTATATTTTACACACTCATTTTATTGGAAGCTGCATTTATTGCCAGATCCAGTTATTACTCCAAGGCTTACTATTCTCCCTCATTTGTGACCCCTGTGCAGAGCAATAAGATGACAGCCAAATGACAAACATGTTGTAATGTGCCACTTTATTAGAAAAGTAAAAACTCACTTTAATATTTTATGAAGGTTAATATAAAACATTACAATCTTTTGCATATCTGCACTGTCACACTATATGTTAAATATTCTTTTTTTTTAACTAAACCCTGTGCTTTAGAACATACAACATTGGCTACAGCTGTCACAGCAGATTTGGCCCATACTTATATCTGATAAGACAATCAACAAACAGCATCTGTATCTGCATGGAAAGCATGGAACATTTTGCATCCACAAAGTACAAAGTGTCTGTGATAACCATCTTTTTTTTTTCAACAAATATACTGTATACTGTATGTTACATTAGAACAACATCAGAACAGCAACAGAGTATTTTACACATTTACATCATCGTACTGTATTTGCTTGTGCAATGAACATCTGCCCCAATCAGTGTATGACAGTGTTCAATAAAATATATATCAGATCAGTGCTTTCTCTCAGGATAAACAAAATGTGACACGTAAAGTGACAGCCAGAGAAAAAGGATTAAGTGTGATAGCGATTTTGCAGCCAGCATTGTCTACGGGAAGCTTCAGCAGAGCTTGTTAAGCGTCTCAGCTGTTCGCCATTTCTCATATCAGGCAGTTGTTGAGCCGTTGGTGCATTGTTGATATCAGACAGGGGCTGGCCTGACCCACTGCCTCTGCCCCTCCTCAAACCCCCTTCTACCCCTCACCCCTCATATAACTCCCTGAGTCCCTCAGAACTGGACATCAAAGCCCCCTCCCCTGCACAGTGAAGGAGAGAGGTGAGGCAGAGAAGAGAGAGAGAGGTCTGTGTTGGTTATTGGAGGATGAACACAGCTGGGGGAGGGAGTATCTGCAAGAGCTGACCCAGTGGAAGCAAAATGTGCTTCCCTCCCTAAACTGGAAACATGCATGGCTCAATGTAGCAGTGTGTATGTGCTCCTGCAGGTGTGTATGTGTGTATGTGTGCATGTGTGTGCAAGCACGCAAACATATATTAGAGGGAGGAGTTTGTGTCCATTTACAGTGATCTTCATCCAGCTTTCTACTCACTGTTCCTTCCCACACCACACCTCTATCCCTCTTCTTTTTTTTAATTTACCAAAGAGCAGAGGGTAAACAAAGCTCTGCCCTAAACCCCTGTTGGCTTCTCACTAACCTTCTATTTTCCCCTTCCTCCTCCAAGTAATAGCTTTAAAAAAAGACTGAATGCTGCTCTTGCGTCACATAAAAAAGTACAGCAGAAAAGATTAACAAACAAGAGATCAATTAAGTATCACAATACTCTGTTTTCACCTCCATATATCAAAGCATGCACTTTTTTGATCAAGCAGGAAAAAGTTGCACCAACAACATAAACATATTGTTTTCATGGCAGTGGCATGAGCTATTCAACCAATGGTACTGTCAGTAAGTAAGAAAAATTAAACAGTGCATTAAAACACAGAGTGCATTTTGTTTTTACATACTCTCTGAGACAGTAGCATTTATAGATTTATGTTATTAACCTTCCTTAACCCGTCTTCTCCTTGCATGGTTGCCTCACAGTGAGATCTTATGCATCTCTCAACTCATGAGCAGTGCGTATCCCTTTCCCTTATTCTCTTTAGTATTTTTATCAAGCGTCTAATATTTTGCTTCCTTCCTTGGTTCTATCTTTTTTTAATGTTCCCCTAAGCTGGACGGAAAAGCTATTGTTTATGATGGAAGAAAACTCAGTGCAGAGGCTGGAGACAAAGATGGGGAATGGATGAGGGGCAGACTTCCAAAGGATACTCACTGGTAATTTTTATGCCCAGCTTCTTATTTTTTTTGGGAGTCTCAGCCTTGTGCTTCTATTTCAACCACCAGAATTACGTCTGCGGAGCTGCAGGGAGCTCTGGCTTTTACTTAAGACCAGAGAGCAAATCAGAACTGTGCTGGGAAACGCCCTGGACAACATGTTAATGTGCAATTAAGCAAGTCCTGCAGCTGTCCGGTGCAAAATAACGATGACCGTAAAATCAGATGTTTACAGCACCCGAAGGAAATCGAATGTTAACTGCATAGGGTGCAGACCCGGATACTGTTTCACTTCCTTAATTTCTAAAATATTCTTCTCTTATTTGTATAGTTTTATTATGATACTTTCATATTGTTCTACTCTTAAGTTCTCATATTGTGAAATCTTAAACCCACATCTCTCTGGGGGAATTCTTACACAACCTTCATGCCCCTGACCTGGTCACTTTACCCTGCATGACTTTTCTGAGTATAAGTGTGTTTGTGTGTCTGTGTGAGGGAGTGCTGGGGTGTGTCATCATGCCTCTGGCTACAGATGTTTGCCAAATATTAGCTGGGATTGTCAACTAATCTCATAATTTATGAGAAGTTTACAGCATCGACTGAACTCACATTTTCAGTAGTTTTCATGAGAACTGTGATTATTAGCCACTGATAAGATTAGGGCACAATGATTGTAATTTGTGAAATGAGGATTACAGCCTTTAATCACGTCTGAGTTTGGACAGGCCTTCGAATACGAGGCCCTGTTTGAACAAAGCAGCATAATGCTGTCTGCCAGGCAACAGGCGGGTGCGCGCTGAGAACCTGTTTCAGATGTTTGCTTAGGGAGAGTTAAGCACAGCAAATCTCTGTGACATCCATCTGCTTATATTACATAAATCCCCCAAAAGATGGAGCGTATATGTGTGCAAGTGTGACTGTATATGGGTGACAATAGCTAACTGTGTGCCTCGTACTCTTAACATACCCAGGATCCTTGCTACTTAGGTTTTTTTTAGGAGTGTGTAAGCACAATGCATGCACATTTGTTTTTTTATAATATATAATAAAGATTGTGAGTTACACCACATACTCTACAAAGAGTACAGTGTTCATATAAAAATAAAGATATTATGGAAAATGATGCACAAACAGGTGAGTATTGTCAGTGACACGGTAGGTTGAAGATGTATATTCCAGTTTTCTTCTTTTTTTTTTATTTAAAACATGTTTGGTCCATATTTGGGCTGGGCTAGGCTTAGGCTGGTTCTGAAGTACAGACCAATCAAGGGAAGTCTGAACCTGGATTAAGACCCTGTTTGTACCTGTACCTGTTTGTACCATCACAAAGTGGATCCTCATGTTGTTTGTCCATTGAGGGTCTGGTATCTATGTACAGCAGCCTGTTAGCAGGTGAACAGGAGGGTCCCTTTCATGACTCTGTACCAGCAGGCCCTCTGAGCCAGCTACAGGCCGGTGACGTACATCTCCATCCCGTCATTGAAGGTGAAGATGGTGGTGGTGCTGGAGCTATTGGCCCCTTGTTTCACATCACTGATGGTCTCATAGAAGTTTTCACCAGGGAGGCCTTTGGCAGGCAGGGAGGCAGGTCCTGAGCCCTGAGCTGCTGCTGGTGCTGCCTGCTGCTGCTGTTGTTGAGGTTGTGTCTGCTTCTTCCTCTTCAATGTGGCGTTACCCCCAGCTGTGCTGTTATTGGTTCCTGCCTGCTCACGTTTCCTGTGGGGGTCAATGGTGGCGTACGCAGGGTCGGACTCAGCCATCGCACATGTGGACCAGGACCTGTCCCCCACCGGCTCATAGCAGGGCTCCTCCTGAGAGCGCGCCTGTGCCTGGACTCCTCGGCCCCGGCCACGGGACCCTCCACCGAAAGAGCGGGGGAGGGTCTTTGCCATGTTGTTTTCCATGGTAGGTTTCTTTTTCTGTGATTTACAGACAATGGAGTAGGTGTCTGCAATCTGAGAAGACACACACACACAGAAGAGAGTTTGGTGTCAGTTAATGACATTGCAACACTGTAAAACTCAATCCTACGGCACATGTGTTACGGCCCCTTAGATGGAAGGTGACTGTTTCTGCATCATTCTTGGTCTTTTTTTCTTCATATAGAGTCTAAAAAACACAGCTGACATAACATACACATGCTGCACTGCACCAGGATTCGACAGTGACTTTTTCACATTACTCACCTACACTGTAACCCAGAAATAAGCAGTGAGCACGCTCAGACTTCCTATATTTGTATATGAATATATCTCCTTCTGTATACCTAACATAAAGTTACATTATGTGAACATGAAATTAAACATCTAATGCTGCTAATATGATGTGTTCAAACCAACGTGTGAGCATAAATTGCGTGGGTGTGCGCGCTGTACTTTGCAAATGTGTTGACAGAGCCAGCTCTGTGCTGTAACCTGACCTATTTTGACGGGGTAGGTTAAGACAGAGTAAACTGTGTTATCAGTCTGCTGAGGTCTAGGCTGAGTGACAGAGTTAGCTTTGCAGTGGACGGACCTGTTAAAATTTCACCACAACTGCTTTGGCAACAGAACAGCAGGGTATGGTGTGAAAGATCTGGATGACAGCCAACTTTCTTAAAAAAACTGCTAAGTGCAGTTAGCTGATGGACTTCGCACACTTCTCTTTGCTTTAAATGAGATGCATGAACATCTTTGGGAACATATCTTATGTAAGTGCATGTGTGTGTCTGTGAATATAGAAAAATGTACAGTATGTGCAATTTTACTGTGTATATTTTGATACCATTAATCATATCAGAAACGATATCGTGGCTCAAAGGCATGTGGGAGTTCTTATGGGGAATTTGGACAAACCAGTGCTGTGACCTTTGGCATTTCTGTGTCAAAATTCCTGAAGAGGAGTGCAAGACAAGAGCATTGTGGGACATGGTAATGTTTACCTTCCGTGTTCACACCCAGACCCGCAGCTCTGCTCCAATGGCCCTGAGAAACACTGGCTGTGCAAACTCTCTCTCTCCTGCACACACACTCACAGATTGGCCTTGTTTTTGTTCAGCTCCCATAAAATTGAAACCGGGATACATGGAGGCAATCGGCAACAACTTTTTTTTTTTTAGATGAATGCCGTATTTTTCAGGCTCATTTTAAGGATTAACATAGCTGTCTTTAAAGTGGGTAAACATAAATCACGTAAAAACCGCCATGACTTAAACTGTGCTTCTTTTTCATTATCTCTGTCACACTTCGAGTGACATGCAAACCCCACCCCCACAAATCTCTTGTGTGACATTTTTGGATAAACAAAGACCCCAGCGTATGCTACAAGTGTGCACACAGAGTGCAGTGTTTGTGTGTGCATTTGTGCACACATACTCTGCAACTCTGTGCAGCAGAGGAAGGAAGTCACAAGATGATGGGGATTTCAAAACTGGGCTGCAGCTGTTGAGGAAGCTTGTGCATTGTGTGTTTTCTTTCTCCTCCCCTCTGCTTTTAGTCCTCACTTATGTCTCCTCTGATTCTGTGTTGGCTCTCTGCATAAACCCAGGCTTTAAGAAGTGGCATTTAATTTCATCATCCACAGGTTATTCATGCAAAACGCGACAGTATTGCATGGCAGATGCATCTGTGTGTGATTAACTTTATGAATAGCAAATATGGCCCACATTTCTCGGCAGTCTGCAAGCAGTCAATATTCATCTGGTAAGACATGCTTTGCGCAACGTGATTGGTTGAAGGAGGCAGCGCCTCCTTGTAGCCACAGAGTAGAGGGAGTGGAGCAAAAGGAGAGAGTGCCAGAGCAGAGGAGGAGATTTAGGTGGGAGTGGAAACTCAACACCTCCTGACGGCTGCAACTGACAAACTCCAGAGGATACAAAGTATAGGGGCATGTCAGGGCAACAACATACTGTGGAATGGAAAAACACGGCAGCTCGGGGAGAGAAGTTTGAAAAAATGGGACTGAAAGTTTGAAGAAAGAACGAGAAATTGACAGGGAGAGATTGCAGCAGGCGTTCAAGGCCGGTTGCACTGTGTGCCAGTTTGATTTGCAGAGGAGGAGTTTAAGTCATGAGCCAAACAGCAGAGACTTAACCCTTTAATCTCTGTATACAACATCCAAACTCTTGGCTCAATACTGGCTTAGACAAAGATCTTCCCACTGGATTAATCCTTGTCAGGGTGGCTAGTTCACTCTCACAATGCCTCCTAGAATAAATAAACCATACATTTGACTTGTTCTCATCTGGATTATCCTCTGTTTCATACTGGGAACAATATGTTAATTCTCTAATTTAGTCAACACAAGCTGCATGAGGTTATTTTTCTCAGTTCAACTTCAGATTCACCCTTCAGTTGTAATTAAGACATGAGAAAAAGACGTTTGAAAGGAATAGATCAGACAAAAACAGGCTAATTATAGGCAGTGGTCCTTTTTCAGGGGCACACCTCGATCACAGATTAACTTCCCTGAGCCCCAAAGGCAGGATAAAAGTTCCCTGACTGCTCAGTATGCGCTGCATCCAGTGGAGAGCAAAGCAATATAGGGACTGAGAGGGAGAGGTGGGGGTGAAGCTGGTGCCTGTGGAAGCATATGTAGTGGGGTGTATGATATCAGTGGCGAGCGTGGACTTTAACCCCCTTTAACCAAGAGACGTACTCGACCATATATACATATATATATACATATATATATATATATATATATATATATATATATAAATAAATGCGTACATATGGTCGAGTACGTCTCTTGGTTAAAGGGGGTTAAAGTCCACGCTNGCCACATCTAAATGTACATCTTTATGTACATCTAAATATTTGTGTGTGCATTTTGTGTGCTGAAGTGTGTTTCTGTTGAAGTATATTTAGGTCACTCTTTAGCCCACATCCCAGTCGGGGCTTCTCCATGAATGCAAAGTGATACTTAATTATTCTGCAGCAGGTGACGCTGGTGACCGATGTGTCTGTTGACGTGAGCGTTGGAGACAGAAGGAGAGATCAGGGGGGCAGGGGGGGATGTGGGTCAGGGTTCATGCAGGGGGGTTGGGGGTGCTGCGTCCGTGTAACGTAACCTCTGGCTGTAAGCAGAAACCTCGTATGACAGGCGGGTCACAGGGCAGCGGTGTTATGACGGTGCACCCAATCAAACGGGCGCCCCAATGAGTAAACACAGCAGTCACAAATCAGGGAGCTGTCCGTCTGTCTGCCCGGAGCCACCCCCACCCCTCCAACCACTACCACCACAAACACACACACACACCAACATATGTGAATACAACCTCCTTTGCAGTAGGAGGCAATGGGTGCCCCTGTCCATTCTCCCCGCGAAGTGGAGGTGGATGCAGGGTGATGATGTCATCTTCCTCTGGAGGCTTCCAGATGTACTGCTCCCCATTGCCAATGAACACTGCCTCCTGATAAAAAGAAACAAAAAAACATGCACACACTGTCAGGCAACTACTGACCAAATTTTCTAGTTAAGAACTGAATTGTGTAATGAAACAGGAATAAAGAAGAAAGTTTCTGAAGAAAGTTTTAAAACATATTTTTACTTCAGTGGGACCTGGTCTGCTGTTAGGCTGTCCATATTTGTTCAAAG
>RPOG01004194.1:0-48924 GCA_008086565.1 Thalassoma bifasciatum
ACAAACATCATAAATCTGTGATGATCTCATCCTGAAGAGGCATGAACCTGAGATCGGATGACCCGGTTTGGCAAACAGCAGGAATTCCAGCAGCTGAACGTGTTTCCTCCTGCGGCGCTGATTCGAGTTCGGACTGGAAAGATGCTGAACGCCAGAGATCTCCCAGGATGACAGAGAGTATCTCAGATTATATGCTGCTCATTCTATGCCAAAGAGTCAAGTCTACTGTCACTTCATTACCGTTACAAACTCATCGTACCGTCGGTTACAGAGTCTTTCTGTGGCTGAATCAGTCAGCTGGATATTATTCTGAGACTTTTGTGCTTTTTCCAAAAACCAAGACGTTTAATCCAAGTTTAAATATGTTTAATATTAACAGATCTATTTAACTACGCCACACCAACACTTTCTGTCAACTTTATCAGCTACTAAACTACCCATGGATCGCTGGTAAGTGTTTGACTTTTTATCGTTGGTTCCATATTTTATTGTACAACAGCTGGCATGGAACAATACTAGCTAGTTCAGGAAATATATTTTTTTGGTTCTAACTGGTTCAAGAACATAAATTTTGGGGTGAAAAAACTGAAAACATTGCAATACTTTTTCTGGAAGGAACGAACCCATCTAAAATCAGTTTGAAAGTCCTGTATCGAGATGGGATATACAGCTGATTGAAATTAGTTGAAACTTTGTTGGATTAGTTCCTTTGAAAGACCAGCAAATTTCTATATTCATCTACTCTTCAGAAGCTAGCTTGTGGTTAACTTGTATAAACCTGAAAATAATGACTGAGAGGAATTATTGCATTTGATTTTGATCAAAGTAATACACTATCAAAACTTGCAACTGTAACTCCATTCCCATTGTTCATGTCAAAGAGTTGGTCATAAGTTTCAGCTCGTCCGCGAACAGCTCTTGACTATTACAACTCTTGAAGTCATCTTTGGCGAAGTGCAGCGGGAAACACTTCAGAGGTAATTTGTTTAAACCTGAAAATAATGACTGAGAGGAATTATTGCATTTGATTTTGATCAAAATAATACACTATCAAAACATGTAACTGTAACTCCATTCCCATTGTTCATGTTAAAGAGTTGGTCGCAAGTTTTAGTTCGTCCGCGAACAGCTCTTGAATATTACAAACCTTGAAATTATTTTTGCCGAAACAGCGGGTAAACACTTCAGAGACCAAATGTGGCGCTTCTTGGGGAAACTGGTGTGTTTTGAAGATGTTTGCTGCAAGTTGTTCCTTTTGTCACAATCTATTCGTGACTTGTACCACGAAAAAAATAGGAACTGCTTTTCTGTCGTTACACATTTGTCCTCCCGTGAAATAACTTGCAGTCAGTGAGTTTACAGTTTGAAAAAGTAAACTTGATACAAAGCTCTTTAACTTGCACCATCTGAACAAGCAGAGAAAACAGGAGGCAGATGATGAAATTGTTGTATGAACTCTTTGTCTGTGTGTAAACAGCTGCTTGGTATTTTGGTGTCTAATAAGCCATGAAATGTTAAATTCAAGCCGCTCTGCATGTTGGCAGCAGGAGTAAATGTCACAGAACGGTAAAAGTTGAACACACAAAACTCTGAGCTTAAATTTCCTCAACGGAGACTCAGCAGGAAGAGGATCAGATAGTTTTCCCCCACTGTTTCGCTGTAAAAGTCTCACCAGTCTTAAATCTGGGCCTCAGAGCCGTGTTTAGTGTCGCTCTGGAGGAAAGAGCAGGGGAAAGATGCCAGGCTGGGTTTGACTGGGAGCCAGCAGAGCAAAAACAGATTCCTGTGTAAATATTTTCCATTAAACTGATGTGGTGACATCAGTTCGTCTGTTCTTCTGCCTGGCTTTCTTTATGTGGCGTCCAAGAAAGAGACAGAGCGGAGTAAAAGCACATGAGGGACGAATCAGGGGCTCGTGTGAGTCTGCGGAGGCCTCAGTCTGAGTTACTCCTCACAACTTACAAGTCAAGTTTGGTCTTCAGTGTTTCAGTGCTGATCTGAACTAACATGAGTGACTTCTTAAGCAAAATTTCAGCAAATACAGATATATTAAACTATTTTGGGTAATCTTGTGTAGCTGTTGATTCTTGGTTCTTTACATCCCTCAAAGAATTGACTGTTTCTGTCTGTAGTGAGTCTCAGTTTCATTGTTAATGTTGAGTTATAAACACTTCTTTTTTCCATGCCTCCTTCAGGAAATCTAAAACTCTGCTCAACATGTCAGTCATTGAACTCTTTCTCCTCTTCCTTACATTTCTCTGGGTTTATGTTTAAGCCTAAATGAGGCGCTGTGTTGTAGATTTCTGTGTTTTAGATTCCTTCCCGAGGCCTCCTCCTCATTTCACACTGAGACTTTATCACTTTAACATCTGTTCTCACATCCAAACCGGTTTGTGTTTTGTAAACAGCAGCTTTAGTTTCTTGTTTTGACTTCTCCCTGCAGATGGATGTGCGGTTAAATCCGACATGTTGCGTCTTCTTCTTCTTCATCCGCTCGGATTTCTGCAGAAACAGAAACCTGATCATCCCTGGGGCAGACATCTGGAGGAGGAATAAAGATCTGTGTCACGGCTGTAAGAGGAAAACTCCAGCTGAGCGTTCTCCCTTCTTTGTTTTTGATGAAACAGTTCAGGTTGAAGTCTCTTTCCTGAGCTTTTAGGTTTTAAACCTTTAGGAAACACAGTCATGTGAAAGAAAAACAATCACTTCAATCCCATGAGAGTTACTGAGCACACATCTTTCCTGGAGTCTCTGAACATTCGCACGTCTTTAAAGACAAACCAACATCAGCTGTTTACTTCACATCATTACAGGTTTTATTATTTAATCAAACTGCAGAGGAGAAACAAGAAAGAATCAGTTATTATTTTACAGCATCCGTGTGATGCAGTCTGACAATAACTCCAAAAAAACGAGATAAAATGATTTGAGTGTTGGGTCAAACTCAAAGATTTTAAAGATTTTGAGAAGACTCTTGGCATGTGAGATGAACCCAGCCAACACAAAGGTACAGTGACTGAGCCTTTGCCTGCTTGTTACCTTTTTTTGTAGGATTGTCAAAGGGATCTCCTGCTTTCTGTATTGTACACTTCCTGGATAGCTCAGTTTGTAGAGTGGAGGATTGTAGAGTATGGTAATAGCAGTGATCCTTGGGTCGCTGGTTCAAAACCGGCTCGATGGATGTGCTTTTTCTTGGACCTGCACTGTAGCTCAGCTTAGGTCAATGAGATCCAATGGCCCTATCTATGCAATGTTTAATTGTTGGTTGACCTAGAGAAAAAAGAGCTCTAGACCAGAGGTAAGTTTTCATTTTGAAGGTTTACTCTGTGACTTTTGAGAAGACTTTTGCCATGTGAGATGACCTGAGCCGACACAAAGGTAAAGTGACTGTACCTTTGCCTGCTTGTTGCCTGTTTTTGTAGGATTGTCAAAGGGACCTCCTGCTTTCTGTGTTGTACACTTCCTGGATAGTTCAGTTTGTAGAGAGGAGGACTGTAGAGGATGGTAAGTACCGTGACCTTGGGTTGCTGGTTCAAAACCGGCACAAATGGTGTGCTTTTTCTGCACTGTAGCTCAGCTTAGGTCATTGAGGTCCAATGGCCCCATCTATGCAATGTTTAATTGTTGGTCTACCTAGAGAAAAGTTCTCATTTTGAATGTTTACTTTGTGACTTTTGAGAAGACTTTTGCCATGTGAGATTAAGTGAGCCAACACAATGGAACAGTGACTGTACCTTTGCCTGCTTGTTGCCTTTTTTTGTGGGATTGTCAAAGGGATCTCCTGCTTCCTGTGTTGTACACTCCTTTGATAGCTCAGTTTGTAGAGTGGAGGACAGTAGAGTATGGTAATTACCTTGATCCTTGGGTCGCTGGTTCAAAACCGGCTCCAAGGATGTTTTCTTTTCCTTGGACCTGCACTGTAGCTCAGCTGAGGTCAATGAGATCCAATGGCCTTATCTATGCAATGTTTAATTGTTGGTCGACCTAGAGAAAAAAAACCTCTAGACCAGAGGTAAGTTTTCATTTTGAAGTTGTGTTTTGTGACATTTGAGAAGACTTGTGGCATGGGTATTCTGCTTTAGATGTGCAAATTTTCAAACCTCTACATATTCATAGAAAGGTTTTGTCGAAATACCACAATCCGTCTGAGAGCTTAACTAGACTTATTGAAATTACATCATCAAGGATTGACTAATCAGAGGGTCAGGGGCTTGTGGAGCGGGAAGCCTTACAGAGACAGCAGCTAAACAAAGTGTTCAGACAGAAGTTGAGGGAAGGGTTTTCCAAAACACTCATGTGAGAAAATTGTGATATTTTTTTTTAGCTGTAAATCATATTGTGTGGATTTCAGGGGGACAGCTTAAAGCTTGAGAAAACAGTACAATAACCCCTCTTTAAAATCAAAAGGATGTAAATGTTAAACACTTCTTTCCTGGATCTTTCACATTTCACTGTTTTACTACTTTCAGTTTTTCTCGATTAAAACTCTAAATTAGTTTGGGTCAAAACTTCTTTGTGAATCACCACATTAACGCGCTTTAAGTTTACATCACATCCAAAATGGAACATTTTTATTTACTTGTTGACTGAAATTGTTAGAAGTTTTCTTTACACTACATTCACACATCATTGCGTCTGATCTCTTTCAGTAAAATGAGGCTTTAATCTCACTGAGACTAAATGAAAAATTAGGAATAATAAAAGAGGACCCATGTGCACTGGATCCAAAATGAGCTCCTCTAATGAGAAGAAACTTAAGGCAATTGCTGAGTGATGGAGCTCAGCGCTCACGTCCTCGTTATCTGGATTCAGAGCCGTAAACTCTGAGAGGATTTCACTTTCAACACTGACGTTCAGAAACAGTGAAAACCAATTAACCTCCATTTCCAATCCAGTTCATCCCAAAGATGTCAAAGCCCCAAATCTGTTTTCGTGCTCAAGGGGCGCTGTCCTTTCTCTCTGTGGTCCCTCGAATAAGTTTTCAGTGTCTCCCTTCAAAAGTTCAGCGCCGTGTGGACGTGACCTTTGACCTCCCAGGCCGCCCCTCCCTCCCCTGAAGCCGCTCCTTCCCGAAGAAGCCGATTCAGGATGCTGAGGAGACGCCGATGGATGCCGCCTGTATCTGCCCCCGCTCGCCCGCCTCCATCGTCCTCCTTGTCGTCTTCACCTCCTTCTGTTTCCGAGCACTCCTGCACCGCTCGCTGCAGCTCCACCTGTGCAGGTAAACATATTTAGACAGGAAAAGATCAGAATATTCTGGGTTTTCTTCTGGAAAATGAAACTGGAAAAATAATCCTACCTGTAGGGGGAGCCCTGCTTTGGCTCCGAGCAGCGTGGGAGAAAACCAGGGCCTGAAAATCTTCTCACAGATCACCTGGAAGAAAAAAGAATAAAGAATAAAAATCTTTGAAAAGAAGCATGAGAATCCCCTTCATTACCTTTCCATCGTTATGCAGACGATTCTCTGCTTTTCTTGTCAAACGTATAAGAATCATATTTTGCTTTAGAGCAGCCATTCTCAACCTTGGGATGATTTCTGGGGGTTGCCAAAGCGTTTTGAAAAATTTGAACTCATATTAAATAACAAAATTTCAGGAAGGGCTCTTTTCTGCTTTAACATTTTTCCAAAATTTGTTGTATCTGCTAAATTGTATAATCTGCACTGTAGTGATGTGTCTGAGCAAGTTTAATGAGCAATCAACTGACCAGCCAGAGAAATGTCTTATTTTGAGTTATTTTATTTTTAAAGACCAAATTGAAGTCTAAATTGCTTGAAACAATTTCAAAAAATGGAGTAAAAAAAAAAAGCGTCTTATATAACAACATTATTTGCATCTCAAGAAACTTGACAAGCTTTTTTTCTTACCACTGGCAGATATTTTTGACTTGCAAACTGATCATACTGTGTTTTTCTGCCTGATTGATGGTGAAAGATTCCTCAAGAATACAAAAAAATTCTTACTCAAAAACAGAAAGACAGAAAAGCCGACTCGTTCTTTTTCATGTTCCGCAACATAAAGGCGCAAAATGAAACCTGAGCTGTTTTTCTCCTCACTGTTTTGTTAAGGTTTTAATTGGTTTGTGTTGATTTTTGTAAGTGAGGGTCCCAGATACTTGCGCATGTTAAATTGGGGGTCACAACTCAAAAAGATTGAGAATGGCTGCTTTAGAGGACACCAAAATGATTTATAAAATTATTTTTGTGACATGAAAAATAAAATTTTCTACTCTTAGCTCAGCTTCAAACCAAGACATTGCCCTTTGAATTAAGGGTTAAGGAGGCAACCCATCGTTTTGGCCCCCAAAAGGAATGCAACAACTTGAAAAGTGTCTGTCTAATGACATCCTCACAACCTGAGTTAAATATCTACAGTCTTTTACAAAGTAGCGAGGAAAAATCATTGGAAAACAAAAGGATTAAGCATCCTAAAAGGTGTATTCTATCCGTACTTATGCAGACAAAATTAGCCTTATGCATTGCAAAATTTCAGGCAGGGTTGTTTAAGTTGTTTTTTTCTTTAGTTTTTTTTCCCAAAATATTTGATATTTGCTTTGTGTAATTGTGAACTGCAGTATTTTCCCTGAACGAGTTGAATGAGCAGCTGTGTATAAACTGGATCGTATTTTTCACTACAAAACCTGCAATCTGATATAGTGTTTGACTTATTTTTTTAGAAAAGATGTCTTTTTATTCTTAATATAAGACACATTTAACTGGCCAGTCCAGAAAAAATGTCTTATTTCAAGTTATTTAAAGACAAAAATGATGTCTGAATTGCTTGAAACAAGTAAAAAAAATCTGCCAATGGAGGAAAAAAAACACAAAAAAAACTTCCTCGTTTTATGACATTATTTGCATTACAGGAAACTTGACAAGCAAATTTTATTTATTTATTTAATTTTTTTAACTTTTTTTAATCTAAAATCCTTAGACAAAAATGGGAAAACAGAAATGTTGACTCGTTCTTTTTCAAGTTTTGTTAAGGATTCAACTCAAAATAGAAATAGATAAATAAATCCCAGGGGTCAAGAGTCACCAATGCATGTTAAACTGGGGGTCAAGACTCAAAAAGGATGAGAACCACACTTCAATGAATCACAATTCAATTGTTTGGACCCAAAACATGAAATCTATGAGTCTTAGCTCAATCTTGAATCAAGTTATTGTTTATGAAGTCCTTAAAAAGTGTCTGTCCAAAGATTTTTGTTTGTTTTTATTAGAACAAGTAGACTCTCTTACAAAGAAGAGGTGAAAAAGATGGATTTAAAAATGGTTAAGCATCCTAAATTTGAAATTCATCTATACTTATGCGCACGACTCTCCGCTCTTCTTTTCAAACACAGAATAAAGTTTTTCACAGACTCGTCTCAGCTCAACTTGAAACCAAGAATTCACCCTTCGAAGTCAGAGGTAAGGTGGAGACGTCGCTATAAAACACATGCGCTCGCTCACAAACAATGTTCTCTTTCTCCTCAGAGTTGATTGACAGGTGAAAGGTCATCAGAGGTCATCAGAGGTCACCTGATGAGTCTGGGATGGACCAATAGGACAGCAGCATGTCATCGCTGTGTCATCAGTCGCTCGTCTTCTCCCTTTGTTCTCCTCCTTTGTTCATGACTCGCTCCATTCTCCTTCGTCTCCTCTTTCTCCTCATCAGTTCTCTCTTTCTCTTATTCCCTGACTAACTCCAAGATTTTCCTCAACATTTGTTACATGAATATTTATATATTTCTTTAAAGACAGGCTTCAGCATCCGCATCTTTCTTCCGCCTCTTTATCAGGTGTTTGCAACTTTCCGTCATCATCTCCGGAAAAACTTTTTCCCTTCGTCTCATATTCACACGTACTGTCCTGGGGTAAATGCAGGTATCGTGTGACGCGTGACACCGGAGCCGGCAAGGTGATGAGAGTCTGTTGTCACGGTGATGATGGTGATGATACTCGGTTTGGCCTTTGGGTCGTAACCCTCAACGCTTTCAATGAATCAGACGCTTCTTCTATTTATTAACATCTTAATTGCTATCTAAAAACTTAACTATCTCTCTTTTAATGTTGGCCGATAAACAATCAAATGATAAAGTGTTTCAGTAAAAATCTAAAGAAACAGAATTTATTGGTATGAATAATGTTTCCACTGAAACCACTTCTGTATGAAATTAAACGAATTCAAATGTCTTCAGTTATTTTCAAACGTCCAATTTAACTCATTTCATATTTTCTTGCTGGAAAAATTACTTGTAATATTAGTTTTGATT
This sequence comes from Thalassoma bifasciatum, assembly GCA_008086565.1. Lineage (NCBI taxonomy): Eukaryota > Metazoa > Chordata > Actinopteri > Labriformes > Labridae > Thalassoma > Thalassoma bifasciatum. The sequence continues at coordinate 8,257 of RPOG01004194.1, forward strand.
TAATATTATTATCCAAGGTTTCTTTTACTCCTTTTGGTCGTAATAAATAAGACTTAAAATGTCCCAAAAAAGAGTGAAACTATGAGTTGTGAACTTGTCCTGCAAATTAAATTAAACTCAAATCATCACTACTTTAATTATTAAGTAAATCTGATTTTAAATTTACTATAATCTGACTTTGTTTTTATCCATACAAATATTTAGAATTCAGAAAAGACTAAGAATTTTACAATAATTCAATTATCCACTCAACCGATGGAGTTTTGGGTTTGTTCATTTGTACACACTGCTCTGTTTGTATTTTTAAATGTGACAACTTTTTGTCGCTGCTTCTTAAATTTTTTTATTCTTCTGAAAGTTTGTATTGATTGTGGAGTCCTCAAAATATAGAAAAATTACTTATTTACTTACAGCTATTTAATTAAAAAATAACAAAAACCTTTAGAAAATAGGACACATCTATATAACATGCAAAAATTGAAATTGAAGCAAGTTTTTCATTTATTTTAAATAAAAAATTGTCTTATTTGGCAAGTCCAGAAAAATGTCTTTTTCTAAGACATTAAAAACAAACATGAGGAAAATGAACCTACCGATCAAATTTCTTGAAATGAGAAAAATGTCTCCATATAAGACCCAAAATTGGTACTTTGTTTTCACCATTGCTGATTTTTTTCCCTTGTAACTTCCGGCATCATTTCAGTTTTTAAATCTATCATTCATCAAAAACTTCATCTCAGACTGAAGCAGACGTACGGCAGCCTGAAAACCTCGAGGCCTCACTTTGAACTCTGTAACTTTACTAAAAACATGGGTAAAGGAAACAAAGAAATGAGGCTTAACAAGAAAATGAAAGAAAAATAAAGCAGCACTTTTTAAGAAGGATATTTACAAAACTTTTTCTTTTACCAGTTTTTCTTTTCCAGCTATGAAGAACTTATTCCAAGAGACCTACTTTTTCCTCACTGAATTATTTAAATTATCTTTTCTTTCTCACTATTTTATTTATCTATTTTATATTTCAAAAAATCTCTCTGTTTTAGAATGAATAATTTATTGTTTACTGTTAATTTTCTGAGCTGATAGAGGATATTTTTCTCCTCTTATTCTCGGTGAAACAGTATTGATTTCTCTCTCTGAGTCTAAAGATGTTTTTTTATAGTTTTGAAGTTTTATGCCATCGTCTCTAGTTACACATCACATCATCGCCGAGCCCTCAGGTATCCGCGGCCCGTCTCTGCCTCACCTGCAGGTTGCTGTTGCGGCGTCGGGGGCTGCACCTGCGCTTGTTCATGTTACACCTGGACGAACAGTCGAAGAAGTTACAGTCGTCGTCGCTGCTGCAGTTCTGGTCCAGGATGTCCCTCATCTTCGGCTCGAAAAACGCCATGTCCACGTCGATCGCCACCACCTGAAGAAGACGAAACAAAACAGGAAGAAAAATTCAATTTAGGTTTTGATTTTTAAATTAAAAAACTTTTACATCAAACAAAAATATTATAAGAAGAATGAGCTGAATCACTGACAAACATTTGTTTGAAATTTTTTAAATAATTATTTTAAATATCTTTAAATGTTTTAAAAACAAAAGTTTAATGAGTTCTCAAAATTTCTTATTTATGACTTGGAAAACGAAATACTCTTCGATTTTTTTAATTACTCTTGCAGAAAAAAAAAAAGTTAAATTAAGAAAATAATCCAGATCGTATTTTTATATTTCTCCTTTTAATGACTCTGGAATACATGAATCAAGTGCTGATGGAATAAAAGTGAAAAAAAAATCTATATTTTTCATTATGTTTTAATAACACTCTACCATAAGGGTCCCTAAATAAATAATAGTTAAAGCATGACTTGGCATTACCAAACAGTTTTTTAATATGATAATACTCATTTTAATGCATTAACTAGCATTAACTAACACACAATTTAATGCATTAATAAGCAGTTAATTCATGTACAATACTCAGAGTTAATAACACATCATTAAAAATTTACAAAAGCTACATATTGTAATTAGTTATCCATATTTATGCATTATTCTTTCAGCATTTCTAAAGTGTTAGTAAAGGGATAAATGCTTACAGAGTAATGCACACATAAGGAAAGATAATTACAATTTGTAACTTTTATTTATGCTTAATAATGTTTTAATTAACTCTGAGTAGTGGACATTAATTTACTGCTTATTAATGCATCAACTAATATGTTAGTTAATATTAGGTAATGTATTATGATAATCATTAACATGTTATCAAACTGTTTGTTAATGCCTAATAATGCATCACCAAACATTTATAAGGGACCCTTGTTGTAAAGTGTTACCAAATTTACATTTTTCAGGGAAAATCTAGTGTTTTTTTGGGTTTTCTGTGTGCGATGATATTCAGTTTTTGAATTTCTTTTTGCATTAATACCCTTATTCTTGCACCTAACATTGTTACTTTATATCCACATAAAAATTGTTAGAAAGTTTAATACACCCTCTTTAAAAAATGTTCCACAGGCAAAGCCAAAAAGAGAAATTTGGACATTTTCCCTCCTGAAAAAAGTCAATGTAGATGTATAAAGTACGTGAGATCAGTGCTTCTCTGGGCTCGTCAGAAACTCAGCTCAGCGTCAGGTCTGAGTGCAGCTCCGGTCAACCATCACAACTGAGCCTCAAATATTTCATACCTCACGTCTGAATCAGGGCAACGGGATCAGGAGCAGAAAATGAGCAGAGCGGCTCCAAGAAACATCAGAGAAAAACACAGCTCCTTATTGTTCTCTCAGCGTGAACAATTTTATCCTTTAAAGTGTTGAAACAGGCTGAAAAACTCATGGATGAAATGCCAAGACTGTAAATTTTTTTATGAGAAAACAGCTGAAAGTTTCTCTGCAGCGTCTCGAGGATTTCAAATACAGTTACAGTTTATTGAAAATGAAGAGAAAATGTGTGATTTTAATTACTTTATTTATCTATTTTTGATCATCTTATCTAATGTCAAGTTATCTTGTTTTGCTGTACTTGCATTTTTTTTCATATATGAAATGGAAAACCTGACTGTATGTTTCATTGAATGTACAATAAAAGTAAAAAAAAAAAGAAAGAAAACATGTTCAAGTCAGATCTGAACATGTTTATTTAATTTTCAACCTTCTGAACAATGAGGTAAATTTATTTCAACTCTTTTTTCTTTTCTCATGAACTTCTTGAATATCGAAACTTTTCCTCCCTATGCAAAAACAAAGAATAAAAATCAAGGGTTAATTGAGATCAAATTTTGGTGGATGGATCTTTCACATTTATAAATGGAGCAGAAACATTTGTAGCAAAAAGAAAGCAAATGAAAAATAAAAAATACAGGAGTCCCAAAAACTGCAGTTCCTGTAGTGTCCACTAGAGGCTGACTCCAAAAGTGAGTAACCCTCCATAGAGCTCCATGTTGAAATGTCAAACTTCACAGCAGAAACAAACAACTTCACAGCCTTGTACCAAAATAGTTTTCACTCTGAATCACTCATTTCTGTAATGACACACTGAACTGGAGATGAATTTTTTCATAACTCATTATTTCTAAAAATTTTTCAACTGATGAGTTTTGCCCATATAAGGGCAGGTTACCAACAAAGACAGGAACGTCTGCTTCCCTGTCCTCATCGTGCCTCTTTCCCTCTTTAGTTAAAACATTTCCATAAAGGCTGAAAACCACAGCTGCACTCTGAAGTTAGGTAAGTGCACCATTAATAAAGAGATTTATACAGAACACGACCCGTTCTGACTTATCGAAGGACTTTCAGGTGAGTGGTTCTTCCTGAGCTGAGCAGCTCCTGACAGACTGTTTCAGTGAGGTGTGTTTCAGTGTGTGTCGGTGTGTGTAGGTGTGTGTGGATGGAGGATGACCTTGTCTTCCCCCAAAGCAGGGTCACATCTTTGGGACTGTGTTCAAGAAAAGCCTCACGTCGTCCTCTGTCTGCTCGCCAATCTCTGCTCTCTCTAATAGCTTTTTACTTTTTCTGCTGCTCTGATTTTAATTTGTTTACATCCTCAGGAAACACGGAGGCCGTTCAAACCGGCTCGCCAAGGTCACTAAACATTTATCATGAATCGTAATGTGATGGAAACTCACTGTCAGGTCCTTCCTGATGGCAAAGTTCTCCGGCTTGATGTCGCACAGGTGCAGTTTGTGCGTGAAGTCGTTGTCGAAGTGCCACACCATGTCCAGGAAGCTCAGGGCGATGCGGTGCACCATCTCCCTCGTGGTCCATCTCTCTCTGGCTTGGCCCTGACCCGGCAGACCTGAAACAGCCACGTCCTCCAGGGAGAAGATGTTCTGGTCCCAGGCGTGTCCAGCCGAGAGGTACTCGACGGCGTAGAAATGACCACAAGAGCCCAAGACCTTTGCTACGTGGGTGCTGAGGTCCTGGAGGACTCTGAGGGAAAGAAAAGGTGAGATGAAAACACTCTTGCACGTTTATTACAAGAGTTACGGTCACAGTCTTTCCATCATTTAGCAGCTAAACTGTGTCACTCAAATCAGCGTGATCAGAGTTCAGCATCCAACTGGTTGCAACTAGGGATGAGTATTAATAAGACTTTATTGATACCTTATTGATCCTGCTTATCAATTAGAGCAGGGGTGTCCAAACTACGGCCCGGGGTCCAAATGTGGTCCGCCTCTGTTTTCAAGCGGCCCAAGCTCTCATCATCTTCACTTAAATTAATCATGTTCTAACTGTTTACATTTACAGTTTCTGTCAAGTGCTTGAAATAAATCTAAATATATCTGGTAATGTTTCACAAAGAAAGATTTGGACTGTGCATATAGGCAACTTTTTTAAGCTAAAGCTCTGTGCAATCTGCAAAAACTCAACAAGTTTTACAGCTGACATTTAATTGCATTCGGCATGATGTAAAATGCGTTTCATGAGTTGTTTAGAATTTAAAAAAAAAACACATAAGAAAACCAAAAAAATGAATTAAAGATATAAAATGGTCAAAAAAAGACAAAAGTTGAAGCAGTCAATAGATTGAACACAACAACCAGAAGTTGTCACGTCCTGTTTGACCCACTGACCTAAACCTTTGTTCTTCAAACTGGTGCAGTGAAGTCTTATCCGTTGGGGCTTTATGTAGGCCAGTCTGCAGCACCATGTCTAAATTTAACCCTTGCCGCTCTGCCACTTCCTACCATCTGCCAGTTTCCCGTCCTCCTTGTGTCACAGTTTGGCCCCCGACCCCCTCGCTCTGTTGTTTACGTCTCCACATCCACCCGATCTCCTCCAAAGCACCACCAATCTTCCTCCTTTATCCTCTAACTCCATTCATCACTGCAGCTCTGTCTGCAGGCCTTCAGATAAGCGGCACAGGTCACCTCGCTTCCTCGCTTTTATTTTCAGACTCGATGCAGTTTTGGCTCCGAGCCTGTTGAGATGTCTGTGCCCTCGGAGTGAAAACAAGCTGATGTCTTTTTTCTTTGTGTCCTCAGGGTAAATGCATTAGCTCTCTCACTTTACCAAGGATAAGGACACTAAAAGGTGTTGTTGGAATAAAGCTGCTGAAAATAGCTACAGGAAATGCTTTGGTTTTTATATTAAGGTGAAATGATGGATGTATTAACAGACAAACTAAATCTACCTGAGAAAGGTGTACTCCTCCTGCTGCAGCAGAGACCAGAGCGAGGCCAGCTCTGCTCTGGAGTAACTCTTATCTCTGTTTTTCAGCTTCTTCCCCCACAGTCTGGCCAAAGAGCTGTTACTTCCTCCTCCTCCTCCTCCTCCTCCTCCTTCTTCGTCATCATCCTCTTCAGCTAAACCCAGAGAGTTACGCACCTGAGTGGAAAGAAAAGAGTTCATTACTGTTTCTGTGTGGGCTTCAGTGGAGTATCTGTCCATGTTGACGTGTTTAAATCACTCACTTCCATCGTTGCGTAGAAAACCACGTCCAAGGGGGAGAGATCCTCGGCTGTGTCCTGTTAGAGGAAAGAAAAGTCGATGAATAAAGAAGTTGTTTTGGGACCAATTTTGGCGTAAAACTTGCAAAATTCTCACTCGTGCATCAGAAGTTTCAGATATGTACGAAGAAAAAATTTAGTTTTGCACCATATCTTCCTGAAGAAAATCACAGTAAGAAAATTTTGGGATTGTTTTTTTACAAACAAAACCCCTGTTTGTATAAAGTCAAGAGCCATTATTAATTTATTGTTTTAAAGGTATTTGATTTACTTTACGCCAGAGCACAAATTCTTCCTGTTTGCTTCACCCAATCAATCTGAAAGTTGGTTTAGGGAGGAGAATTTTGTAAAAAAAAAATCTGACTGCGATTATTCGTCCTTATATTACAACTGCGATTTATTGTGTGATCTTTTTTTAGGTGCCCCATCTTATGTGTTGTTAAACAAAAACAAGCAGTCTTCATTTCTGTGTACTCAATACTACTTTTATTATTCCTGACTACTTTTTACCCATTATACCCACTTTTCATTCATACTTTTTTACTACTTTTTTTAACTATTTTTCAAATTTTCTCCAAATTTTTGCCTCTTTTCCAGCCATTTTTGCTGCTTTTTGACCATTGTTGCTACCTTAAACTTATTTTTAATTCCTACTTTTTGCTATTTTGCCTCTTTTCACCAATTTTAAAATATGGCTCTTTGGTTCTGTAACCCTGGAGTAGAGCATAAAAACATTTACTGCAAAAACTTTTTGCTTGTATTCTGACACATTTAAGGTTAAAGAAATATTGCAGCTGACTAATTTAATCTAATTTGCTTTAATTGCTCTGCTCTACAGAGATCCGAGAAAAGCTCAAATCTTGACCTTTTATCAAAGCAGATGTGTTCAATTTTTGGTGATTACTCCCAAAACTGTTGGTTTAAACATTATAAACAATATTCAATCAGCTTTGGCTTTTCAGTCTTTCATCAGAAATCAGAGTGTTTCTAGACGTATGGAGTTAAAATTATGCCAAAACCTCATGAACACACACAAAACATGTTTTACTCCCGCCCAAAAGCATTTGTGTGTGGTTCAAATTGCATGTGTTTGTGGATCTGCAAGACGAAAAATTGATGCCAAAAATCACATGACAGAGGTGAGGTTGTACCAAAAGTCACGTGATAGTTTTTTGTACTTGAAAAATGTTCCTTTGTATGTATAAAGCATGCTGTATTTGTTTCTGAAGTAGGATGTATTTGTTTGACAGGTAAGTTTCTTATTTGCAAAACAAAATGCTTTAGTTTGTGAATGATGTTTTGTATTAGGGTCAACGACGTGACGTCCCTTTTTTATGTCCGAGTGCAATATTTCCTTCCATCATGAATTGAGTATTTCATCACATTTATTTCTTTATTCTATGAAACCTGTGTTATTTGAACACATCTTTAAACTATTAAAATATAACATGTTTTTTTGTGTTTTGGTTCCTCAAACCCCCAAAATGTCAGGTGGTGCAACCGTCCTGACAAGTATCCACAGTAATTAAACTCTAAAAATTGAATGTCAGTTATTGTAAATGGAAATTAAAAACACAGTGGCATTATTTTATGCTTGAACCTTTTTGAATAAAACATTCTTTGCAAATAAAAATAATTTTAAAGCTGTTGAGAAATTTAAAAAACGTTTGTCCCGTAATTTTCACCTTGTCAAATGTCAGGGTGGTGCAACCGTAACATTAGACTTTTATTTTAAAGTGAAGAGAACAAAACAGGAAACAGGAAACTGCATCAGCCAGAGGACCCCAAATGACATTTGTGACCAAGTGGAAAAGTTTGTAGATTTCTCTGAAATACTGATAAAAAGGTTTTTTCAGTTCATTGGTGACTGGAACAATTTCCATGTCAGGTGGTACAACCAATGTAATAATGTGAAATGTTATTTTAACATCAAATTATTTATCTTATTCACAAATAAAAGAAATAAAACACACAAAATGAAAATGTATGAGTCACTACAGACACTTGAGAGATACTTGCCAATAATTTCACACAGAAAAAATAACAGGAACATATAAATATATTTTCATATATTTGGTTGCACCACCTGACATTTTTGGGTGCTCAAATTAAAAATACTAAAAAATAATGAACCTAAAAACTTTTAAATGCTGGTCAACTACTGAAATCTGTTAGAAAACCTAATTCTTCTCTCAGAAATATGTTTTTGTCCATTTTCAAAGAACTTTTTAAAAATATGTTTTTAGACCCTCTTTTTGTCATTGACCCATTAGCAAACTGCTAACGCTGACTAAGAGGCTGTCATCTAGCACAACAGGATATTGCCTCTAAGAGTTAAGGGACAGTTAGAATCCAAGAAAAATTGGTACACCCATTAGCTGTTTCAAAAACTTTAATTTCATGTGGGTCTTATGTTTATGGTCTCATGGTTTATAGCGCCCCCCCTAACGTCCTCTTTCAGTATAAAGACAAACATCACCTGGTAGTCCAGTATCCCCAGAGGCTCATAGGAGGAGAAATTTTCCAGTTTGGACTTGAGGATGACGGGATTTCCTCTCCAATGAGCCTCGATCACCTTCTTGCCGTTCTCGTAGTACAGGCAGCGCTTGTACTCGACCAAACCGAGCACGCATAGATCCTCGCACATATCCCCGGTCACCGAGCCCTCGCCGAACTCAAGACACTGTGGAGAAGATTGAGAAGGGTTCAGTCACTTCTTCTTATAAATCAGTGGCTCCAAACCTTTATCAGCTCAGGGCCTATTTTTAAGTCTCAAAAATGTTCGAGGCCCACTTCAGACCCAGTGAATACGGAGGCTGTGTTGTGATAACTTTTAATTTTTGCCCAAGTGTAACAACCTCTTACATTTGGGTCAGTTATCACATTTCAGGTTCAGCAACATTTTTTTTTAAATGACATTTCAGGCTCAGGTCTTTTGATACATTTTTGAGTAGTTATTATATTTCAGGTTATTGGGCTCTGATTGGGCCTTTTTAAAGAACTTTTGGTAACAGTTTAGATTAGGGTTCACCACGTTCACCATCAACTAGGTGCTTATTAACATGCATATAAGTAGTTAATAAGTATTTATTAAGCATGCATTGACCCCTTGTTCTACCTCTATTGCACCATGAATTCAAATTTTACCATATATTAACTCCTAATTATTACTTATTGACTACAAATTATATGTTCCCTAGTCTAAAGTGTTACCGAACTTTTCTATATACGAATATTTCAACCTCCTCAACCCTCTGATGCATGAATTATGAAAATCAGTGTCAGGATTTTTCCCTTGTCTCAAAGCATGAAAAAAAGTTTTCCATTTTTTTTTCCAATTATTTGTAACAGAGCAGTCAACATAAAACAGTGTGAACTTAATGTAAATGTGACTTTTTTTATGGATAATTTCATGAATAATCTTTTTTTAATGCTTTGTGAAACATTTTAACTCTTTCATCCATTTTACCACTGAATAATTTATAGTTTTTAAGCTTTTTCACCCTCAAGTGTTTGTCTATGACATTTTTAAAAATATATACATGTTTGGAAAAAAAATTGAGAACATTTTTTCAGGCCCTACGAAGAATGAAAATATACAGACACAAGCTAATATGAACTTCCACCACATGAACCACTGAATTTAGGAGTAAATAACTTCTAAATAGGTTTCCACTGTAGTGACCACTATGCACCACAGGGTTAAAATATCCTTTGAATCACAACTCAGTTTTAACATGTCAAATATTATTTTGAATATTTGAGTCTTTATATAATAACATTCCCCCCACACAAACAAAAAATGATACTATTTTGAAAGCGACTTGGCGGCCCACTTGCTGTACCTTTGCGGCCCACCAAGGGACCACGGCCCACAGGTTGGGAATCACCACCATAGATAATGATTAAGTTGAATTTCTGAGCGTTTCATTTATAACAATGACGCAAAATTTAAGCTTTTAAATCAGATCAATGCGGTAGAATGAAATCAGAGGGTTCATTAAGTAAAGCATATTTTCTGTTTTCCAGGTGAGTCTAAAGAAGCTTCTACAACAGAAAAACTCCTCACATAGAGTCCGAACAGCCTCGTGTCCAGAGGTGTGAGGGATTAGAGCAGGTCTGGTGGAGGATTACCTGGATAATCCTCGCTCTGCCCACATTCCAACAAAAACATCAGTCAGTAAGAAGCTCAGACAGGAAAACCTGAAAGTTGCTAACATCTGCGGCACCGTGAGTGTTGGTTTAAAGCTGAAGATTTAGCTCTTAATCTGAGCGGCATTTATGCAGCAAAGACCTCAAAGCCTGAGCACATAGACGGCAGAATTTAACCTGATACTATCTAGGAGTTTGTTCATTTATATCTGCTATTTCAGCTTAGTGAATAAGCCCATGAAATCAAACTTTTTTGAGCAGAAAGAGTCTTTTAATCTTATTCATTTATTTCCAATGTTGCTTTAAAAAAATTTAGGACTAATGCTTAAAGTGTGACCAACCCAAAGAAAGGAAAATTGAGAAAAAGGAGAAGATCAGATAGAGAAGAGAGACAGGAACGCTGACAGGGTTAACTACAAGCAGAAAGACGGACTCCAGTATCAACTTCAGAGGAGAAACTGAGATAAAACTCGATGACAGCAGACTGATGATGGACGACGCTCCAGAGAGTTTGTTTATTAGAGGAGGAGGTTAGTTTGCCCTTTATATGGTCTGGAAATCTGAAGAAAAGTGGAGAATATCTCAGACTGACTTTATTCTGCCAGCTGGATCTGTTTGGTTCACACGGGGATCAGATGGATCAGTTTAACAGCTGGATTTACCACCGAGGTGCATTTTTCCTAGTTTATGTTTCAGTCAGAGGCTCCTGGAGAAGGAAGATCTGTTACAGCTGCTACAGTTGGTGTGAAACATGTATTTAACATCTGTGATGGCAGCAACAGGTCGACAAAACCAGAGCATATTTCAGCACAGGGAGAAACACTGGGAGAAGTGTAGAGAGAGAGCAGGGAAAGAAACGTAAAGCCTAGAGAGAAACATAGAGACTGTTGAGTAGCATAAAGAGAAGTGAAACAATTGTAGAGAAGCATAGAGATTGTACAGAGAAGTGTAGAGATTGTAGAGAAGAACAGAGAGAAGCACAAGGAGAAACATAGAGAGAAGCATGAAGAGAATTTAATGTAGGAAAAAGTGTCAAATTGTAGAGACGCATAGAGAGAAGTACAGAGATTGTAGAAAGAAGAATGCAGACTGTAGAGAAGCATATAAAGGAGATCTAAAAGAAAGCTAAAAAAGAAAAAAGAAGACTGTGGAGAAAAGCATAGAGATTGTAGAGAGAACTGCAGAAAGAAGTATGAAGATTGTAGAAAGGAAAGTAGAAATTGTAGAGAAGCATATAGAGAAGCGTGGAGATTTTTAGAGAAGCATAGAGAGATGCGTAGAAATAAGCAAAGAGACTGTAGAGAAGCGTAGAGATTGTAGAAAAGCGTAGGGAGAAGTGTAGAGACTGGGGAGAAGCGAAGAGAGAAGCAGCAAAGAAGTATAGAGATTGTAAAAGGAAGAGTAGAGATTGTAGAGAAGCATATCAAGAAGTGTAGAAGGAAGCTAAAAAAGAAGCATAGAGAGAAGTGTCCAAATTGTAGAAAAGTTTAGAGCGAAGTGTAGAGAGAAGTAAAGAGATTAGAGAGAGGGATTGTAGAGAGAAGTGCAAATAGAAGGATGGAGATTGTGGGAAGACAAGCAGAGATTGTAGAGAAGCGTATAGAGAAGCATGGAGATTTTAGAAAAGCATAGAGAGATGCGTAGAAATAAGCAAAGAGACTGTAGAGAAGCATAGAGAGGAAAGTAGAAAAGCATAGAGATTGTAAAGAGAAGAATAGAGATTGTGGAGAAGCATATGGAGGAGAGTAAATAGAAGCATAGAGAGAAGTGTCAAAATTTTAGATAAGCATAAAGAGGAGTGTAGAGAAAAGTAAAGAGATTGTAGAGAGAAGCGCAGATAGAGGTATAGAGATTGTAGAAAGAAAAAACAAGATTGTGGAGAAGCATAGAGAGAAGTGTAGAGAGAAGCATAGAAGTTGTGAAATGAAGAGATTGAAGAAAAGCAAAGAGAGAAGCTGGAGAGAGATGTTAAGAGATTGTAGAAAGAAGTAAAAAGATTGTAGAGAAGCATGTAGAGGAGTCTAGAGAGAAGGGTAGAGATTGTAGAGAAGTGCAGAGGGAAACGTAGAAAGAAACATAGAGACTGTAGAGAAGCGTAGAGAGAAGTAAAGAGAGAAAAGCATAGAAATTCCAGAGAGAAGTGTAGAGACTGGGGAGAAGCAAAGAGAATAATGGAGAGAAGAATAGAGCGAAGTGTCGAATTTTACAACAGCATAGACAGAAGTGTAGAGAGAAGCCTTGAGAGAAGTTTTAAGTGAGGAGAAGCACAGGGAAAAATCTGAAGAGAGATGTAGGGAGAAGCATTAAGTGAAGCATGGCAGCAAATTTGTCCACTCTTCCAACATCAGTCTCTAACGACAACACCTTTCCTCCTTTATCCTAAGCTCCATCTTACAAAGCATCTCGCGTCAGGAGCTGGAAGCTAAAGTTCTGCAGCTCTGAGCTGTTTGCTCTTGTTTTGTGTCTGATTGTAGAGATGAAGCTTCAGCATGACGGCTTTCACCCTCACTGTGTTTTAATCTTTTTACATAAAGACGATGAGCTCAACAGGGAGGGGAAATATCTTACAGATGCATTGTGAAGTTAATCTGTAACAGATGGAGGAAAAAAGGTTTGTGAACTGAGAGCTGTTAGCGCCAGTTTTCCTGTATCAGCTGTTATTTGTGATGAGGCTCATTTGAAGATAAAAGTGTCCGTGTGGCTCCAAATGAAAGTGTAATGGATCATTTTAATTTATTCCAACAACACTCATGCACAAAGGTGCTGTATACCGAGCGTTTGACCCTTTGTGTGCTCTTTGTGATTTAGATGTCATCATTTTGACTCATTTTCACACATTAGTGGAAACAAAAGCCGCACAATCCCCCCCCCAGTGTCCAATATTTTTCGTGGAACGTGAAAATAATTTTTTTGTTTTCCTAAGCATCAAAGAAGACCTTTTATAACCTGAGCCCATTAAGGGCCATTCAGAAATGTGTGTGTGTGTGTGTGTGTGTGTGAGTGTGTTGATGTACTGAACAGGAGTGGGAGGAGAAGTGTTGAGAGGCAAAGAGGCCTCGCCAATTATCGTCCCCCCTCCTTTTTCAGTTCACAATGGTTCCTGCTGTCTATCATCACTCCATGTGTGTGTGTGTGTGTGTGTGTGTGTGTTTACACATTACCAGGATTAATACATTTCCAAGACCTCTGTTTATCTTTCTTGTTATTTCATACAGAGTTGAAAGTGAGTTAAACCCAGAGTCCTAGAGAATAATTCACACATTATTTGTCTGATATTGACATGGAAAAAATCTCTAAAAGGCTCCAAAAACACAAACCACGGCCCAGAGTTTAACTGTTTTCAAGTTAAGGTACAGTACAGGCCAAAAGTCTGGACACACTTTCTTATTCAATGTGTTTTCTTTACTTTCATGACTATTTACATTGTAGATTCTCACTGAAGGCATCAAAATTATGAATGAACACATGTGGAGTGATGTACTTAACAAAAAAAGGTGAAATAACTGAAAACATGTTTTATATTCTAGTTTCTTTAAAATAACCACCCTTCACTCTTATTACTGCTTCGTATACTTTTGGCATTTTTCAAGAGTCATACATTCAATACATTTTCAGTTTGCATCCATCTAAACATTATTCTCATGGACGTGACACTAACAAGTGTTTTGGGTTTTTTTAAATGTTGAGCTCCTTCTGTAAGTTTTGTGGCACTCTTTAAAATAAAAGTAAATAAAGATGGAGGACAGAAACAGTCTTATATGTCAGTGCTTCAGCTCCTTGAACCCCTTTTTCAGAGGACGACTGAGGACTTCTCCCCCTGGACTGAAACATCTGCAGACTCTCGTCTATATTTCATTCCTGTCGGCTCTGCGGCCTTCACTTATCCGCTCTAATTCCCTGGATTCCCCTCACCGTGCGTAACATCACACTCTCCAGCTGCTTCCGTCTTCCTCAGCCCTGCAGACTGTAAACTTTCCCACCAAACTGTTTAGAGAAGATTAGCTCCCACTTACAGCTCTGTGCGACTGTGTGTGTGAGTGTGTGTGTGTGTGTGTGTGAGTGTGTGGAGGCTAAGACACGGTACAGATAGGTGTTTACTCAGAAACACTTTCTGTGTCGGTTCCATGTGCATTTCTCATTCATACCTGTCTAGAACTCAAAATCCAGAAGAGTCAAAGCCCATTCTCAGTGAAAGGGAACTCCAAATGAGTCTTTAGTTTTTGTTACAACCAGTCGTTCTTTTTTCTTTTAAAGAATTCTTTTAGTGGGGGCTTCACTGTTACATTTGTGTGGGAGTTAGTAAATGAGCTACATAACAAAAACTGTTTATGTACATGGCTCAAAAAGTGTTTATTTCTGCCATCAAGTTTGTCATTTTGACACGGGGCTCTATGGAGACTGGCTAACTTTTGGAGACAGCCTCTAGTGGACACTCAAGGAACTGGAGGAATTTTGGAAGTAAACTTGTGATATCTGTTGATAGAATCCTGTTGCTTTTGTAGCCATATTTTAAGTTAATTCTTTTTATTTTAGTTTGTTTGTTTATATTTTTACATCCTCAATAAAAAAATAGAATAAGCTCTGCAATTTACGACAGTCAAAGAATTTTTTTAAGGTTCTAGTGGTGGTAAAGTCACATATTTGGAAGTAAAATTCGTTCAAGTAACAGGATATCGATAGCAGAGTTGGGCATTTTAACTTGAAGCTCTATGAGGGGTGACTCCCTTTTGGAGTCAGCCTCTAGTGGACACTCAAGGGACTGCAGTTTGATATTCAATTTAAGGGCCGCTGCTTTGGGTAGAACAGTGATTGAGGATTTTTTTAGGTAAACTTTTGATATCTGTTAATGGAATCTTGTTATTTTTGTAGTCATCTTTAAAATTTACATTTATTTATTTTTTGTTTGATTATATATTTGCGTCCTCAAAAAAAAAAAAAAAAAAAAAAAAAGATACGTAACATAAGAAGTTTTGGCCTTTTTAAAGGTTTTAGTGTTAGCAAAGTCACACATTGGGAGGTAGAATGTGTTTAAGTGACAGGATATCGATAGCAAAGTTTGGCATTTTAACATGAGGCTCTATGAGGGTTGACTCCCTTTTGGAGTCAGCCTCTAGTGGCAACTTAAGGAACTGCAGTTTGATTTTCAATATAAGGGCCAGTGTGCTTTGGATAGACCAACCGTGCTAAGATTTTTTTAAGGTCAACTTCTGATGTCTGTTGATAGAATCTTGTTGCTTTTTTAGCTATCTTTAAAGTTGACATTTAATATTTTTAGTTTGTTTATATTTTTGCATCCTCAAAAAATGAAAAAAAGATGTGCAACTTAAGACAATTTGACCTTTTTTTAGGTTCTAGTGGTAGTTAAGTCACACATTTTGAAGTAGAATTTATCTAAATGACAGGATATTGATAGCAAAATTTGGCATTTTAACGTCAGACTCAATTAGGGTTGACTAACTTTTGGAGACAGCCTCTAGTGGACACTCAAGGAACTACAGTTTTATTTTTTTATTGAAGGGCCAGTGTGCTTTCAATAGACCAATCATGCTAAGAATTTTTTAGGTAAACTTCTGATATCTGTTGATAAATTCTTGTTGCTGTTGTAGGCTGCTCAAGGAACTGACTTTTAGTTTCCATATTGGAGTTTGCATGAACATTACTCTCTCACAGGAGACCAGACTGCAGAGATAAACAATAAGTTGCATTTTGAGGCCGTCAGGGATTAAAAGAAGAACTTTTTGTACATGCACCGTTAAAGGATCTGAAGGGATTACACAGCTGCCAACGCGGCCTTTTCCCCAACAATCTACTGAAGCACTTCCAAGAGTTTCTGCACACACAGACTTTTAATAAGACAAATCAACGCCTGGGTTTGAAATCCTGTGGTGCTGTTTGAAATGTTGCTCTTTGTTTGAGGCAGCAGGTGTTTCTCAGCTTGTGTACAGATGTTCACATTCATCTGGTGGCTGTTTAGGAAGCTTCCAGCACTGACAGTAAACACGCTCTGTCTCCAACATTCAGCGCCGTCTCCAAACCAACAACACGCACTCGATTAGGAGCCCGCCAGTCGCTGTCGTCTCAGATCTGGAGCGGACGCCAAGTTTTCAGAGCAGCTGATTCCTGCCAGCAGAGCGACGCGGAGTGTTTATTTGGCCGCGTCCCCTCCGGCTAACGACAGAAACAAATGAGAACAGGAATTAAATGAGCTCCAGACTGAAACATTAAGATGTGGTAATGAAGTCTGAGCCAAACGGCTGCGTGAGGCACTTCACCTCCGCTCGGTAACGCAGAAACAGCAAACTTCACCTCTCAAATGTGAGCACTGGAGGACGTTCAGAGTTAGAAAAGGTCGACGACGACAAAGATTTGTTTCCCACTCTTTATTGCTTTTTATGATCTTTTCCCTTTTTTTCATCCGTCCTCATCAATTTACTTCCTGTTTCTGTTTCTCATTCATCGCTTTCATCGTTGTTCTTTCTGTTTTCTGACCTTGTTTGACTTTCAGTTTATTTTTGTCTCTGAAAAACTTTTCCTGTTTTTAATCATTTATTCATCCTTTGGCCTCTTTTTTTTTTAATCTTTCAGCAGTTTTTCTTCTTATTTGATCTTAATTACTTTCATTCTTCCTTCCTTTTTCCAAATCTCCAATTTCTTCTCTTCATGTTTCTTTTTTTCTTTCTTGGTTTAAAATCTCTTCTGTTTCCTTCTTTCCATATCTTCTTGCTTTCTTCCGTCCTTCCTCCTTCATTCTTTACTTCCCTTCATCCCCGTCTTCCAGTTTCCTTCCTTCACTCCACAATTTTTTTTTTTGTCATCCCCGGTCCTTCTTTCTGTCTTTCTTACTTTCTTACTTTCTTCTTCCTAATTTCTCTGCTTATTTCCTTCCTTCCTTCCTTTCTTCTTGAATTGGTTCAATTTTTCTGCTCTTCCTGTTTCCTTTCTTCAATCCCATTTTTTCTTGTCTTTTTGTCTCCTTCCCTCCTTCCTTCTTTCCTTACTTCCTTTATTGATTAGTTTCTCTCTTCTTTCTTGTCCTCTCGTTACCCTCTTTCTTTATTTTCTGAGTATGCCTTCCTGTCTTTCTTCTTTTCCCCTTGTTTTCCTGTTTTATTCTTTCTTCCTCCCTTCCATCCTTCGTCTTTCCTTCTTTATGTCTTTTATCTCCTCCTTTCCTTCTTCTTTACTTCCTTTCGTCTTTTCGTCCTTATTTTCCTTCTTCTTTCCTTCCTTTCCTCCTCCCTTCCCCCCATCCTTCCATTTTTCTTCTTTTCGTCTTTTATTTCTTCCTTTCGTCCTTATTTTCCTTCTTATTTCCTTCCTTCCTTTCTTTATTCCTTTCTCTCTTCCGTCTTGTCCTCTTTTAACCTCTTTCTTTCTTTCTTGCCACTACTCATTCATTCTTTTCTTCTCTCCTCTTGTGTTCCTGTTTCTTTCTTTCTTCCTTCATTCCTTCCTTCCTTTTTTCCTTCTAGTGCTCATTCTTCTTTCTCTTCCTTCTTTTTTTCTCTCCTTCTCTGTATTCCTGTCTTTTTTCTCACCTTCTTTTAAACCCTCACTATTCCCTGAGTTTTTACTTTTATCCTCTCATCTCTCTTTTTCATGTTCCCACTCCTCTTCCTCTTGCCTGAAACAGAGCAGTGAGCTGTTGGTACAGTCCCACCTCCGTTTCTTTCTCTTACTTCAGTTAAACTCTGATTCCAGTCTTCAAACACTCATTTTCTTTTTGTCTTTGTTCTTTTTTTCATACTTCCCTGCACCGTTCCCTGAGCGAGCGGCAGCAGAAAACTGAGCCTGAGCCTCAGACGCTCTGAGTCTCACTCAAAGATCTCTTTGTTGTTGTTACATTCCATAAATGTAAAGGCCGAATGCACCAGGAACATTAAAACGCCTTAATGACATTCCTGTGTTTGCTGAGCCACAGAGCCAGGGCTGTCCGGCCGAGCGAGCACCACCGCAGCAGGAGAAAGAGAGAGAGAGAGCGAGAGAGCTGGAATCATTCTGTCTGAACTTGCAGGTTAAAAGGATTTTTCAGGAATCAAGAGCCTGAAGCGTTTTCCTCAGAAGCTGTTAGAATGAATTAATGATTTTACCAGGAGAGAGGGATTAACAGATTAAAAGCCGTCAATAAAAATGAAACAGCTGTTGCTATTTATTAAAAATGAATGTGTTCAAACTTTGCCTGAGTTGCTCATCTCTCTTGAAAAGTTCCTGCTTGTGATGTAGTTCAAGAACTTAAGGGGAACGATCGGCCACAGAAACATCCAAATCCTTGAAGAGAAAATTTCCCCCATCGATCGATCGATAAGAATCACAGTAATTTCTAACAAGTGAGCGATTCATCACTGGTGACAGGAGGTCAAAGGTCACGTGCAGTAATGTACAGTTGGGAACAATAGTTTGATTTCACAGCCTATAGAATTCTGGAGGTGTGGGTTGAATGCTGCATATTCACTGCTACATGTGTGGCGTGCACACACACACTTACACACACACACTTACACACATACACAGTGTGGGTGGACTGGTTGAACTCGGGATTCAGTTCGCTGGAAGTGTGGGCTGATCTCACAGCTGGTGAGTCCACAGCCACAGGCCACAACGCAGCGTGTATCCCCTCGTCCTCGCTAATGAACAAGCACTCAACACACACACAAACGTTTAACCTATACACGTATGAACTTCACACTGAGGGTTGTGGGTGTTAAAGTCATGCTGAGCCTGTCAGCAGGTGACTGTTGTTTACAGATGTTGAATTAATGAGGTGTAGCCCATGTAACACACAGAGTACAGTTCGTATGCAACCGCACGCACAATAAACAGCAGCTCTCTCTTAAAGCATCATATATATAATTAGGCTCCACCCACTCATCCAAATATGGTCATTTCTAGCTCTAGAAAACCAACACTGGCCCCACACAACTTTGAGACAAGAGTCAACCAGATCTCACACAAAATCGAGCCACAGAAAGTAGTCTGTCACATTTCTCCATTTCTACCTGTTGACACTGTGGTAAAATCATTAAAACTGAATGGAATGCATCAGATAAGCTGTTTTCAGTTATTCTTTACCTTTAACCTTTGCTCAAAACAACCTTTTTTTGGCCAGTACAGATAGCCATTGCTACTCTTCAGTAACTTTTGAGCACTTTAAGCTATCCTTGAAATTCAGTGTCTCAGTACTCACTGGCTTTGTTTTAAGGTTGCCAAAAGATAAGCCTTTGGTCTATTTAAAAAATTATGGAATTGAAGCCCATACAGCCCGGGGTCACACTACTCCAATACGAACCAGACTTAAGCAAGATTGCCAACTCTCACTCGGACCGCAAAGGTAGCATCATGAAGCATCTGTTTACAAAATCCAGTCTCATCAGAGTCAGCAGATTGGAAATCACAGAAGACATTGTAACAACATTATTCACTTTTTTGGCTTATGATGAGTCATTTTGGACCAACACAGCCGTCTAACGCCTCTGTGGTCATGGATTATGCATCATGTAGGCGCTGTGTCTGCTGAAGTGTGCTGAACATAGAAGTGATTCGTGTCCGAGCTTGAGTTTACTTGCGGTCACACTGGTCAAACGAACCAAACTTTAGGTCTGAATCGTGTTTAAGCTCTGCACAATTGGCCAATGTGACTGCGTGCTTTGTCGCGAATCAGAGGTACCTTTAAACTTTGCCTACACCATTAGCCTGAAGTGTCTCTTGAAAGTTACCCCAACAGTTTGTTCCCATGTTCACTTTTTTAAATCTTAAAGACGCGTTAGAAATCTTCTACAACTACTGCAAGTGCTTGCTGTATTGAAAAACCTTTCACATATGTTTTGACTTTGCTTAAACTGGCCAAAGAATAGAACAAAACAAAAGATAATAAATTGTCAAGTATTCCTCTTATTGTGTGAGGTACCTTTCAGCTTTGTTTTAAATTACCTTTTAGTGGTTGATACAGGTAAATATTTAGCATCTGTTTCAAGGTACCTTATAGTAACTTTTCAATCTCTTAAAGCATTTTTCAGCTTCAAAACTCTGTTTCCTCTGTGCTCTTTACTTTAGTTTGAAGGTTTCCAAAAGTTTGGCTCTTAGTGTCTCAAGACTAAGTACGTTTCATGGTACTTTATCACCTTTTTTTTTTAACCTTAAAGCAGGGATGTCCAAACTACGGCCCGGGGGCCAATTGTGGCCCGCTGTCTATTTTCAAGCGGCCCCCAGCTCTCATCTTACCACGTGTTAGTTTTGTCACTTAAATCAATCATGTTCTACCTGTTTACATTTACAGTTTCTGTCAAGTTCTTGAAAAAATTCTTAATATGTCTGGTAACAATTTTACAAAGATTTGGGCTGGGCAACTTTATAAAGCTAAATCTCTGTACAATCTGCAAAAACTCAACAACTTTTATAGCTGACATTTAATTGCATTTGGCATGATGCAAAATGTGTTTCATGAGTTGTTTAGAATTTTTTTAAAGAACAACAACAACAAAAAAAAAACACACGAGGGGACCAAAAAACTGAATTTAAGATATGAAATGGACAAAAAAAAAGACAAACGTTGACGTATAAAATAGTTCAGAATGCANTCTTACCACGTGTTAGTTTTGTCACTTAAATCAATCATGTTCTACCTGTTTACATTTACAGTTTCTGTCAAGTTCTTGAAAAAATTCTTAATATGTCTGGTAACAATTTTACAAAGATTTGGGCTGGGCAACTTTATAAAGCTAAATCTCTGTACAATCTGCAAAAACTCAACAACTTTTATAGCTGACATTTAATTGCATTTGGCATGATGCAAAATGTGTTTCATGAGTTGTTTAGAATTTTTTTAAAGAACAACAACAACAAAAAAAAAACACACGAGGGGACCAAAAAACTGAATTTAAGATATGAAATGGACAAAAAAAAAGACAAACGTTGACGTATAAAATAGTTCAGAATGCATGATCAGAGATATTTGGGATTTAAAACGTTTTTATAATTGTCGTATAAACAAAAGTGATAACGTCCAGATCCTGATCTTGCCATAAAATTGTCACATATTTTTCCCAGGTTTGGTTTTATCTCAAAGGTCTGCAATAACAGCACAAGAACGTTTGACGAAACCATTTTATGTTTGTTTGTTTTTTTCAGAAACCACTGAAAAGAAATAGTTTTCCAATAGAGCGCTGATTTGTAACTTTCACAGTTAGTGAACATGTCCATAAGAGCCGCCGGCCCTTGGTCATTTTCAATTTCCAGTACGGCCCTTGTGGAAAAAAGTTTGGACACCCCTGCCTTAAAGATAAAACTTTGGCATTTATTTATTTACCTGTAATGTTAATTACAAGGTACACTCACTTTCTGTTTTAAGGTACCCGTTGCATTTGGGTCACTGTACCTTAAAACTTCCCATTTGCTGCTGTTTCAAGGTACTTTTAAGCTCTGCGTCATTCTCTCCTTAACGTGAAGTGTCTCTGGTGAGTTACTCTTTGTCAGCTTGTGTCAGTGTACCCCTCTGTGAAATTTAAAGGGAGCTTTATACTTTTAACAAGCATGGAATAAGGGTATAACAAAGGTTTCAAATTAGAGACTACAAAAGTAACACAAGAGACAACCTTATTATATGTCATATTAAATCAATCCACCGTCACATTTTTCTTTGGTCTGTTAACGCTGTGGTAAACCGGTTAGTGTTTTTCTCAGGTTGGTCTTTAAAGTGAAGAGCTGATGACAGTGAGTGGGCAAAGATGTGAGAGCAGCCTGAGTATTCCAAATATGCACATAAATACCTGTATAGAAACAGGATTTCTGCGGTTGAGATTGGGTTTTAGGACAGCATGTTCAAACGTCTGGGTGCTTGAAGGCACAAACTCCCACCCGTCACACTTCCAGAGCGTGCCTCGGTGCCGAAATGATAAATCTAATCAAGCTGTCAGCTGCCAACGAGCCTGAAAGTGAGCGACTGGAGCAGGGAAACACTCATAAAATTAACACAACACATCATTTTCCCAAAGCACTTATCGTCTGCCATCTCTCCCCGTGGGCATCTCTGCAGATTCGAAGAGAAAAAAACACAATAAGAGTGATTTAAGGAACGGCTCTGCAGGCTGCATCGCAAGCAGTAAAATCAGAGATGAATCATAGCGAAACAAACAAAACCATAACACATTTATAGATGCTGAACGAGCATGTGCAGAATTATGGCTCAGTAAACCGGCTTTAGCTGCGCTTTGGGAGGTTCTCCGCAAACAATGAACAGTTGTGATGTAAAACTACAGAAACTGACTTATCAGACCATCTTAAATGATGCTGTTTTAACCTCACATACATTCTGTTGAATTATGGGATGTCCTTGTATGTCTACTCCAAGTAGATCTTTCATTACCGTGTCATGGTACTTTTCACATATTTTTCGATGTTTCTATTGAACTTTGTGAATCCTTTTACTTCATTTCAGCATTAACAAGCTGGTCTCCAAAGTCCACTTTTCTTGTTCTTCAAAAGGTTAGCCATTAGTGTCATTTACAGTTTTAAGAAACAAAGTCTGTTTCAAGATACCTTTTCAACTGTTAACTCTTTCGTTACCAAAACTTTTGGCAACAGTAGCAATGAGCTCTTAATGCTAGTTGCTGTGAATGCAGCAAGGCATTCACAGCTTATGTTCTTCTATTTTCAAAAAGTTTATTCTTCTTATTCCGTCTTCCGCCCACTTTTTTGGATCGCTTCTTCTCCCACAAATTTCAACCGATTTTCACCGTTCAAACTTCAAAACGACCGGCTCGTTCAGGACTGGTGCGCTATGACTTTTCAGACCGGTTTCACTTATACTTTCAGAGATATTTCACTTTTTTCACAATTTTTCTTCCATCTGGAAAGCATGGGAGACCTTCAGATTCTGAAGATTTCAGGGAATTACTTCAGCCTCATTCAGACCCTTCTCATTCAGTCATACTTTCAGCCAGAAACTTCATTCTACCTGCAAAATGTTCAGCCATCGTTTGGCTTTCTTCAGTATATTTCAGCTTCTTTCTATCATTTATAGTTTCTTCATAAAACTCCTTCAAAGGTCATGAAGTTTTTCAGCCCTTACAGCAGTTTAACATTGGTGTGTATGTGGTGGAATGTTCAAACTGTAGAGTGAGTTAAACTTAAAATCTCACACCTGGTCCTCTCTTTAGTGGACCTTTGGAAAACCTATTTGTCCGGGTCCTCGGTGTTTAAAGTGAGGTGTATGTGTTTAATCCCGAGTTTTGCATCCATTAGAACAAGACGGAGACTAATTACTGGGAACTGTGGTTTTCCTGTTTCCTGTTTCGGACGTCCACCGGTTGACAGTGTCTTTGTCATCATCTGTCCCCATCTGCTCTAATGTTAATTTTCAGGGGACTTTCTGAGAGATAAAGAAAAAGTAACACTTTTTTAACTCACATTTCTGGTAAAACCTGTGGCTCAACAGACATGAAATTTACATCAATAGATACTCCTAAGCTTTGTGTATCTCATGATAGTTTTCTTTTTCTGCTAGCCCTTAAGGATTTTGCCCAGCTAGAGGATATTCACACCCTTGTCCCTGGCTCAAATCCAGCTCCTCATCAACTGTCTGTCAGTTAAATCAAACAGCTGCAGCTTCAAACAGCCTAACGAGCAGGTTACCATGGAGACCTGTGATCTGACACACCTGTTTATACCTACAGATCAAAACACTGATGAAGAAAGATACTCAAGTGATTGTTTATCTGCATCACTGACCAACACACAGCACACCAGCACACCAAACATATACCCACACACAAACACACGCGCACACACACACACACACACACACACACACACACACACACACACACACACACACAACACACACATCAGCATATTAACCATATACACACACAAACACACACAAACAAACTCTCACACACGCATACACACAAGCATATTAACCATGTACACACAAACACACACACACACACACACACACACATGCACTTCACTGTCTCAAACATCTGATAATTCTGATAATTCCCACACAACTTCTAGGGATAAAAAATTCTTTCATTGTGATTCATTGATTTCCTTTTTTTTCCCATTTATTCTTCAATTCACCCATTCATATTTTCATTTTGGACATTATTTCACATCCTTTCAGCCAAGATTTCATGTTCATGTTCGTGAGTTCTCCTTCAACATTTTGCATTCAGCAGTTGAGCGCAAGCTTTTTCAAGATTCATTCAACCATTTTCAGATAAATTCAGTCATTCAGCATATTCAGGATTCTGCATTAGCAGTTCAGCGCAAGCTGCTTCAGCTTCTGCATTCACAGCGCAATTTCTTCAGAAATTGCTTTTCTAGTTTCAAGATACACTTCCTTTTTGTTTTAAGGTACCCTTTGAATTTGGGTCAGTGTACCTCAAAGATTTCCTTATGATGCTGTTTCAAAGTTCCTCTTAAGGTTTGTTTTATTCCATCTTTTAGAACAAGTGTTTCATGGAGGTAACCCCATGTGAATGTACTGAGACGTATCCCTGTGTAAATTTTAGGGCTGCCTTTGAATTCTGGCTCCAGTGGCTCTTAGATTTCTGTATCAGGGTACCTTTCACATTTGTTCAATGCACCTTTACCTCTTTGAATTCTTTTAATCATTCAGAAACCACACTCTAATGTCTGTTTCCCAGCACTCTTAAACTTATTTGAAGGTTTCCAAGAGGCTTTCCTATGGTGTCATTTCTGGATTTATAAATTAAATCTGTTTCAAGGCACCTTTTTATGTATGAACTATTTCTCTATTATCAAAGTTACTTTAAGTTTTGACGGTGGCTATCAAAATTCTTTGATGTTAGTTTCAAGGTACATTTCATGTCCATGTTTAGGCACCCTTTGCTTGTGCGTCAATGTACCTTCGAACTTCCTTTTCGGAGCTGTTTCACGGTACCCTGATGTTTTTTTTCCACTCTACCCTTTATAGTAACTCTCTCTTGCAAGTGATCCCACATCAACCTGCTTCTATGTACCCATCTGTAAACCTCAGGGTGGCGTTATGTTTCACTGTGAATTTCAATTCTGTGTTAAGGTACCTTAAGTATATTGCTTGATGTTCCTTTAGATAGTTGTAAGTTTGTTTCTCCCTTAAGTAGGTATGACAAATACACATTGTTATCTGTTTTAAGGTACCCTAAAGTAGCTTTTGAATCTGTTTAAAAATTCTGCTCAGCGTTTCTAAGCTTGCCACTTGCGTATGCTTTGGGGTACCCCTCAGTTTTGTTTTTAAGGTTTCCCAAAAGTTGCCCATAAAGGATTGAAATAGATTTGACAAACTGTTTCAAGGTACCCCCAGCAGTATTTTGAAGGCATTCTCTCAATCTCTGGCTCAAGTTACCTTAAGCGCCTGTTTTAAGGTCAAGCTAGCATGAATAAATGATCAAATAATGGTTTGATTTGTGTTTTTTTTTTACAGTTGCTTCTGAGCGGATCTAACCTGACATGATGGAAATCTTAATGACTTGTAGTTTTTATGGTACCCTGAGATTGAAAATAAACAGCGGATTAGTCCTTTAAAAACTATCTCCACCCAGAGACAGATGCGCTGACACTTAACACAGGCGCTCATCAGCTTCATTCACTCAGCTGCAGTTTGTGTTTTTAGCGTCTTGCAGGAAGCGGGGAACGCTCGATGAGCCGTGAACCAGTTAAACTCACAGAGACGCGATCAGAGGCCGAGCTGCTTTCTGCTGAGTCGTGTTTTGGCTGCGGGCCCCGAAACGTGTCAAAACTCTCGTCCATCCCTCAAGAGAGCGTGATGGAGAGATGCATGCAAATCAAAGCTCACACACACTCACAGACCACACACACACACACACACATGCATGAACACACACCTACAGGGAGTGCAAACAAAAGGCTGATTCTGCAGAGAAGCGTCTGTCTGCGCTAAGGGTAACTCATGTCACATTTACATAGTTTCCACTCATGGTGTCAAAACAATACACTCACTGTGACGACATCATGAAGTTGTTGGGTTGAGTGAATGTTTGGCCCCAGCACCTTCATTTTACTGAAAATAAAGCTTTTCTTATTTAGTTGTTTTAAACAACAACCAGGATTCAGTACAACCCAGAGTTCATGAACAGATCCAGACTTAATAAAATCCTAAAAACAGAGGTCGTGTTTTGAAAACACAGCGGATCAAATGTCTGTCTGAGATCAAACTTTTCATTCACTCCGTCCCGAAAAGTTTCCATCGGTGCCGCTATAATGAGGAGCTGCAGATTAAAAACACGAGAATATTTTCCCTGAATGTGACGAGGTTGGAAGACGGCGGTGGCGTTGGAGTCTTTTTTGGGTCGGCGTTGGCTTCAGACGGAATTGCAGAGCCGCGTTGTCGTGTCGGCGTTCCTCGGCTTTGTTGTGACCCTGCAGGCCTCCTCGTTGGTATTCAGCCCTCGTCTCAAACGCTGCTGCTCGGCTTTTAAGTGTCTCTGTTCCTTCTTATCTGTCCTCTCTCCTCGCTCTGTCCCTCCCTGACCTCTAGTTCCCCCTCCATTTCCTCTGACTCCGTGCTGCAGACATGACTGAGTCCTCATCAAAAACGTTGCTGATAACTTTCCTTTCAGCTACGGGAGCAGAAGAGAGCAGACTGATTCGGATCTGTAATAAAGAGTCCAATCTTAGACTTTAATTCAAAGTAAGACGCTTTCATGTCCTGACTCTAAACTTTTGCTTCCCTTCATTTTTCTGACAAATTAATATTGGGGCCTGACGTAGCTTTGAAGCTCATCAATCAGATCAGATTTGACCTTTCGTACAAATTAAAGTCTCTCTTTGCGATTTGAGTCCTGTCATCACTTCTACATTTATCTGGATGAAGAGGGTTTTTTTCGTCTAGTGTGCTCAAGTTTGCAACAGTTCAGCTTAAAAAGAAAAGAGTAGGGGGTTGGTTAGTCTGTGAGGGAGTGACTTAACCCAAGCAGAGTCAGTGTGTGTGTGTGTGTGTGTGTGTGTGTGTGTGTGTGTGTGATTGGCCCCAGTGTGAACCAGGTGTGTGTACCACATAAATCGACCTATGGATTCCTGTGCCCTGCGCTCCCGCCTTCAGAGGAAGTAAGAGCCTCTTACGGTTTAAGTGTCACTACAATCGTTTCTCCTCACCTTCTCTCAGCTCAGGGAGCCTGTTTGCGGTTTTTCTTCACTGCAAATTTAGCTTTTTGGAGAAATTTCAAACTCCCTTGATCCACAATTGTATCCCATTTCCCCTTTCCATGTTTCTCCTTCAGGCCGTCTGATTTTCTAACTTATTGCAATTCTGACTAACAAGCCTTCTGATACTCTGACTAACAAGCTTAAAGATTTTCAGACTAAGATACTTTTCTGACTAACTAGCCTCCTGTCTAATTGGTTTTTGGACTAATCAGCAATCCCTATGATGGGCCCTCTAACTAACAAACCTTCTGTATTTCTGACTTTTGGACTTTAATGACTAACAGGCCTCCTGTGAAATGGGTTTTCTGTCTTATGGGCCTTCTATAAAATGGGCCATCTAACCAACAAGCACTCTACTTTCTTACTAACAAGCCCTCTGTTTTTCTGATGAACAAGCATTCGGTGTTTTTGACTACCAGGTTTTCTAATATTCTGGCTAACAGGACTCATGATTTTCTGATTAACCACTTTTTCTGACTTAGGGGCCCTATGACTAACAGGCCTCCTGTGGAATGGGTTTTCTAACCAAAAAGCCTTCTGACAAATGGTCCTTCCATCTAATTGGCTTTCTAACGAACAGGCCTGTTCTGACTAACAAACTTTTCTGACTAACAGGCCCTCTAACTGACAAGCGTTCTGTTTTTCTGACTAACAAGCATTCAGAAATTTGGACTAACAGGCTGTCTGACTGGTGGGCCTTCCGATATTCTGGGTAAAAAGCCAAACCATAAGGTTTTCTGACAAACACATTTTTCTGACTTAGAGGCCCAATGACTAACAGGCCTCCTGTCAAAAGGGTTTTCTAACCACAAAGTCTTCTGACAAATGGTCCCTCTGTGTAATGGGCCTTCTGGCTAACAAGTCTTCTGCTCCTCTGACTAAGGAGCCTTATGATTTTCTGACTAACGGATGTTTCTGACTTAGGGGCCCTATGACTAACAGGCCTGCAGTCAAATGGGTGTTCTGACTAATAGGCCTTCTGACAAATGGTCTTTCTGTCTAATTGGCTTTCAAACCAACAAACCTCTTGATTTCCCAACTAACAAGCATTCAGAATTTTTTTGACTAGCAGGCCTTCTGATACTCTGGCTAACAAGCCTTACGATATTCTGACTAATAGGCCCTCTGATTTCCTGTCTAACATTTTTTTCAGACTCAAGGGCTCTCTGAATAGTGAGCCTTTTTACAAACTGCCTTCTGTTTTTTCTTACCAACAGGCCATCTTGTTTTCTGACCAGGGGGCCTCCCAATTTTTTGACTGACAGGCCCTCTTACTAAACATTCCTTGCTTTCACATATTGAAACATTTTAATGAAGTAACAATTCTGGACATTCAAATTAAACTTGAAAAGATTTTTAAAGAACTACGTTTTCACAGTCACTTTGCTTGAGATCTTCACAAAACCTTCATGAAACTTACTGAAATACAGCTCTTATATTTTGACTTCTTTCACTCATTTCCTCCTCTTTTCATTCTTTCTTTACTGATGACTCATCAACTATTAACCACTCGTCTAAATTTTAAGGTCTTTCATCGACCTGTGCGTTTTACTGAAAGTGTTTCTGGGCTTTGAATTAAAAATAAGACACTTCAGCTTTGGCAGACGGAGCAGACCGGCCTCCTGCAGATACAGCAGTTTGACAGGAAGTGGGAGTGGGACGACAGGTTTCTCGAGGAGAGGAAAGTCTGATAACCTGGAACATTGAGATTCTGCCTCAATCATCCTGTGTTTCAGTCTTTCTGTGCTTAAGCTTCAGCGTCTCTCATGTTTATTTTTATCAGATTTTCGTACTTTCTGCAGCACCCGTCTGCTTTTTCACCATCTGCGCAGGTTTCACAGATGGCGTTTGGCTCCGTCTCAGGCTAAATGACAGCTTTTAAGGATGAGCGACAGACACTGGGGCAGGCACTTGGTGATGAGGAGGATGTTGGTATAAACACTTCTGACTACCTGAGATAAGTTTTGTGAAGTTGTCTGGATTTTTTTTGACAGGACTTCTCTTTCCCTCTCAAATGTGCAAACATTCAGAGTTCAGAAACCACCAGAGGTTCAGAGTTACTGTGAAGGGTTTTTTATTCTGCAGGAGGGACAACACTTTCCTTTCGTAAGAGTTTTTTTTCCCTCGAGGATTCACATAAAAACATCTTCAGTCGGGCGTATTCTTGGTCCCATATCGAGATTGTGAAACTTTGTGACAACCCAGAGACATGAATCTTGCAAAAGTGGGAGGGTTTTTCCTTCAAACTGTGGTGGGCAGCAGCTGCTAAATCAAACCAGACTGTGAGATAAATACACAAAGACGGCAGGAGCATGAATCTGAGGTAAACCCTGGATCTGTGTCGGATGATTTACAGCTGCAGGTCACAGGTGTGAGTTCTGCAAGTGCTGCAGAAAAATGGAAAAGGTTGAACCCTCCCCGTAGACCGCTGAGAGAATAAAAAGCTTTTCTGTGGAGAGACATTAATGCAGAGTTTGATGAATGAGTCCCACAGATGTGCAGAATCGATTCAGAGGGAGGGAGAAGTCATATTTCCATGCTACTTTTTCATTCCCTGAGATTTAAACTACACTTAAGAGGGCGGGGATGATGAATCTACTTTTATGCTTCCCAGAAAAACGGTAAGAAGAATTCCTCACCAAGTCGACAAGTCAAAGACTGTGAATTTACAGCTGAGAAATACCAGAACAATGAAACGGGACAATACAAACGCTGGCCGAGGAATAAGGCTTATGCTAATACAATAATCTTATTAGTATCTTCAATTAAAGACTTTTAAGAAGTCAGGAATGTTCAGATAAAGAGTACAAATGTGCTGCTTCACTGCTAAAATAGAACCAAAGGCTTATCTGAAATACCAAAAAAGGAGCTAGTCTTTTCTATTTTTGATGAACTGAAGCCAAATCCTGAAATGTCCCCCCCTTAAATCACTTAAAACGACTTCAAAACTTTCTCATTTCTGGGACAAGACGTTCTCTTCAGTCCGCTCACTGTGCTTAAATCTCTCTCTGAGACCAGCAAAAGGGATGAAAAGACCATTCTTTCAAAACAATTAACATTTCTGCTCAAGTTTCGAAGAGAAATCGCAAAAAAATTTTACCCCAAAAAGTCCCCCAAAAAATAGGTCCCCACAAAGATGCAAAAACAAGAACAAGCATGCAAACACTTGCATGAGCACATTAAATACCTTTACAAACATTGACTTTTTCAGCCTCCACTTACAGATTCAAGCATTAGGACACCCAAAAAGTCTCCACACAACATGGAAAAAATAATTAACAATTCTGTTAAAGTCTTGAAGAGAAATCACAAAAAGCCGTACCCCCAAAAAGTCATGGGTCCTCACAAGGATGGAAAAACAAGAATAAGGACACACACTCACACGCACACATAACACATTTTTACAAACATAGACTTATTCATTTTCCACTAACAAACCAAAAATCTTCACATAGAAAAAAGATTTTCCTCAAAATGTTCCAAATATTCAACTTTGTCCTCACTAAGGTAGAAGAACAAGACTCACTCACACTCACACTTAATGTTTTCATAATGAACCAGGGCTGGACGGTCTTTAAAGGAGGAAACACAAAGTCAAACAGATGTAAACATGCACTCTGACATGTCGTCATATTTTACGGGAGCCTCTTTAAGATAAAAATGTAAGATAAGACGCACAAACATAACTGGAAGGAGATTTTCCTGCAGATTCGGCCCCCGAGGGTCTGAAAGTTGTGAATGTGTCACCGTGTGAACTTTGATGGTGTAGTCAGAGAGGTCTCGTTTTAGCCGCTGGCAGCGTTGCACCCCGTCACCTCTGGCATCTTAACCACACGTTCATGCTGCTTTTCAGAGACGGGGTTAAGTCCTTCTGCCAGAGGCGACTCTGAAACGAGCTCGCTGACAGCCTCACTGGGTCGAAAGGCCTCGCAGCACTCAACGTCAAAATGTCAGAGTGTTTGCTTTTGTGTCGGGGCCCCAAAGCCACTGACAAGTGTTACAGAGGTAATGAGGTGTCTGTGGACTTGTGTTTTAAAGGTTTTTGTCCCTGTTATATGAGAGAAATAAAAGAAAAAGCCTCCAACTTATCTGTTCTCAGTTGAAACTTTCTGGAAATACTGAATTCTCATAGACAAATCTGTAACACGTCGAAGATCTTACAGTCAAACAGACTGAGAGTTCCCACTGTAAGAAACCAGGCTTCATTGAAGAACAGAGGTAGGCCATAAAAAATGAAGCATGGGCCATAAATAGGCCGAGGAATGCCAGAGACATGTAGGGACAGGGTCAGACCATGAAACAGATCAGCCACTGCACCATAAATAGTCAAAGGATTTTCAGAAACATGCAGAATTTAGCTCAAACAATGTGCAGAGAAGAAGGAGGGTCTGCAGGCCAAACAGGAAAAATCAGACACTGAAGACGACAAAAATGACTGTTAATGTTGATTTTTGTGATCTGAGATAAGGAATTGCAGTTACAATAGTGTCCACTAGGGGCTGCCTCCAGAAGTGAGTCAGTCCTAATAGAGTTCCATGTTAAAATGTCAAACTTTACAGCACAAATAAACAGGATGTAAACATGTTTACAAAATTTTGTTTTCATAAAAACTGTATCTATAGAATTTATATGCGACTCATTTATGTGCCGGCTTTGCTCTGGCTTCGCTCAGTTGACTGTTTAGTGCACTCTTCATCTCTCACTGGTTGTGTGTTCAGTTTGGAAAGCCACACCACTGATAGACAGCTGGAATCATGAGACCAAGGTGTTCCCGCGCTTAGGGCTAAAAGCTAAAAATGATCTTACTTGAGCACGGTTTGTTTTATTTTAAAGGTCATAGGGCCCTTTTTAGATGGTTTCCTGGCATTACTCGGAACTTCAGAAATATTGCTTTTATTCGGAATAAAAAAAGTGTTGTGGAAACACAGCTAGAGACAGATCTAAGCCATAGACTGTATAATGAGTGGATGCCATGCAATCCCCTCTAACTGAGGCCTCCACAAAAACTGCTCCCCCTGGTGGCTGGCTGCGGTATAGGTCAAAATCTACCTCATTCATTCCAGATGAGTGTTGGTAAAACTTAGAAAAATTAATACACGGCGTGCAAATATTTCTCACATCCTTACACTTATGTGATATGAAGATGTTACTTGGCTGCATTGTGTTCAAGTCCTCTGTTTTCTAAGGAGTTGGTTTTTCATAAGTTATTACCATTGACTGTATATAGAATGGACAGTGTGCTTCCGCCTGTCACCGTTCTACGTTTTTGAAGCCAAAAAAACCCGTTTCTCTAGCCGCCATTGTGCAGCCAGAGTCTGAGCAGTAGAGAATTTCTGGTGGAGCAGAGTAAAAAAGAGAAATAAAAATATTTATTTCTTCTTCTTCAGAAGGTTTAGTCTCCTTTTGGCTCTTTCCCGAAGTTTCTTGTATCCCCGATAAAAACTACTCACGAACGGCACCTGTCAACTATCGTAAAACGAAACTTATATCACGGTTTTTAACGTCCTATAACTAATGAGAAACTAACTTCTCAGAAAAAAACACCTGAACACCATGCAGCCAGATGACATCGTCATACTACCTTAGCGTAAGGATGAGAGAAACGTTTCTACGAGGTATCGTAATTTTTTAAAGTTTTCCTGGCTCATATCTGGAATACATGGGGGGGCGGGGCTTATGACCTATACTGCAGCCAGACACCAGGGGGCGGGGCATCTGCTGGAGGCTTCAGTTTGAGCCGAACGTCGTTACGTCCACTCATTATACACTCTATGGTTATTACACGTTAAAAACCGAGCTATAAGTTTCATTTTACTATGATTGACAGCTGACGTTTGTGTGTAGTTTTAATTGGGGATATAAGAAACTTAGGGAAAGAGAGCCATTGCCTTCTAAATGAATCTTAATTGCTATGTTGTTACCTGGTTACACCCAAATTTACTACTGCACAGACTCTGGCTGCACAATGGTAACTCCAGTAACTAAGTTCATCAACAAATAAATGATTGGTGGGAACTCACGAGTGAAATCATGATGCCTTGAGACCGCTGGCTTTTTGGAACAAAATAAATTTAGTCAGCTGTGCCTCTCTGCTTTTTGTCTCATCTGCACACTTCTTCTGATCACAAAGATCCTTTTGTGAACGAGGCCCTATGCACCTTTTTTTAGACACAAGAGGAGAAAGGTCATATTTCTCAGAAGCACTACAGTCTGGTTTGTTTGATGGTTGCAGTCAGTGTTGGGGATGGAGTGCAGATTTATGCTTAAAGTAAGCTTTAATCAAATAATAATAATAAAACTGCCTCAAATAACTGCAGCCTGGTCAGTAAAGAGCTCGATAAACATCAGAGACTCAGCGTGGAGATTTATAAGCCTCTGTGGTGACGAAGATAAAAATACACTCTTGAGAAACTCTGGTTGGTGCTCATTCATCTCGGACGCATTAATACGTTTTTAAAGCTGCTTCTTATCAGATCAGCATGAAAACAAATCCTGCAGAGAAAAAGTGAAGGTACATTTTCATTTCACTTCTTTGATGTCAGGATTTTCCGTCTGAAATCTTGAAGAAAACTGGACACTTCAAAACTGAAATCAATAACAGTTTTTACCACAAACACATTTCATTCCTGCTTCTTCTCTATTTACTAGGAAAGAGATAAAACTAGAGCAGTATTCCCTCTGATTCTCCTCCCCTCTGCGCTCATGTAAATATTCAAACATCACACACAGATGTAATGTAATATTCTTTATCATGTCTGTTTCCTGCAAGGCGCATTTTTATAAAAGAGGAATATATCAGGGAGATATTGTTCTGTAAGCTCAAAGAAGAAGAAGAAGCTCTCAGTAAGAGGTTTTAAAGAGGTGATGTTCTGGTTTTTTTTATGTTTTATGGATGAAACTGTGAGGTAACGGTGTATCAGAGAAAACCAAAGATGAGTCTTTAAATGTCACACAAGACGATCACAACAAGATTCGCTCAATGATTTGTGGAACAATATGAAGTTACACTAACCAATCAAAATTATCTTACTGTATTCTTTGACTTTTGGATAAACAATCTGGAATATAAAGTCCCAGGATTCTGAGTTTCAGCAAGATAACAGCTTAGACCACAGACTGTATACAGAATGGAAAAATGTCCGTCTCTAAAAATAAAGTCATACGTGTAGATGTCGCCTTAGTAATGACATTTAACCATCCCTCTGACCTTTAGTTTCTTTATCTATCATGTTTAACTAAGCAGGCAGCTGTGGACCAGAGATATGAAACCACATGGAAAAGCAAAAAAACTGCAGTTATTAAGAATTATGCTTGAGTCTGGAAGCAGAAAAAACAGAAACCACAAACACACACAGCCAAAAACGCTGAGTTAAAAAGCAATAATGTTCATATTTACAGCCTGGTTAGAAAAATAAACATTGCCCTCAATATCTCATTCCTCTTGAAGCCCATTTCAACCAGTTAAAGATATTAGATCTAGAAAGATTTTTGTTGCCCACTTAAGACAAAATGAGATTAAAAACAAACAAAAAAAGAGTTCTGAATTTTTAAAAATTTTGGCTTTGTCATCTTCTGATATTGACACATTTGTCTGAATTTTGACTTTTTGTCTCATCATTTTGACTTTAAACCCAAAATCAAGCTTTTTTTTTTTTTTTTTTTACCATAATTTTTACTTAAAATCTCATCATTTTGATGTAACTGTCTGAAAATTTTGACTTTATCAATTAAATTTTTGTTTTTTTTCCAGAAGTTTTGATTATTTCTTTTATTTTGACTTTATCATCCCCTAATTTTGACACGCTTATCTTCAAATTTTGACTTTTTTTCCCTCATAATTTTGACTTTTTTAATCCAAAAATAAAGCTTTTTTCATATTTTGACTTGTCTTAAAATTTTGAAAGTTTTTCTTAAGATTTCAACTTTTAATCTACAATTTCTGACTCTTTCCTGTGATTTTGACTTGCTATCTCAAGATTTTGAAAATGTAAATCAAAATTTTGAAACTTTTTCATCAATTAATTCTGATGAACTTGTCTCAAATTTTAAACATTTGTACAGATTTTGCCTATTTGTCTCATACTTTTGACTTTAGATTCCAAAATCAAGTCTGTTTTCATAATTTTGACTCAAAATCTTATAATTCTGACTTATTTGACCTCGAATTTTGCCTTTTTATCTGAAAATTTTTGTCTTTTCATTCCAAATTCAGCTTTACATCTTTGCCTCAATTTTGGCCACAAAAAATCTCAACAAAGCTTAGTTTTCCATTTTCTTTTTTTACTTTGGGAAAATGGACTTCCATACATTCCTTGTTCTGCACACACTTTATAGGGCAGGGTTTTTTTTTTAAACTCTGTAATTTAGAAACTATTAAGTTCACAAGTTTGCCCTGATACACCCATATTCTATAAAAGTCTGTGTTCAACATATTCCAGTCAGACACATTTGACACTTAAAATAAATGTTCTGCTAAATTTCTCAGCCTGTTTCTTCATGGTCTCTCTCCTTACTCTATTTTCATTGTCACGTTCAGTTATTCCCATAGACTGTATAATAAGTGGACGTAACGACGTTCGGCTCAAACTGAAGCCTCCAGCAGATGCCCCGCCCCCTGGTGTCTGGCTGCAGTATAGGTCATAAGCCCCGCCCCCTGGTGTCTGGCTGCAGAATAGGTCATAAGCCCCGCCTCCCCATGTATTCCAGATATGAGCCGGGGAAACTTTAAAAAATTACAATACCTGGTAGAAATGTTTCTCTCATCTTTACGCTAAGGTAGTATGACGATGTCATTTGGCTGCATGGTGTTCGGGTGTTTTTTTTTCTGAGAAGTTAGTTTCTCATTAGTTATTGGACGTTAAAAACCGCAATATAAGTTTCGTTTTACGATAGTTGACAGCT
The DNA here is from genome assembly GCA_008086565.1 of Thalassoma bifasciatum. Classification (NCBI taxonomy): domain Eukaryota; kingdom Metazoa; phylum Chordata; class Actinopteri; order Labriformes; family Labridae; genus Thalassoma; species Thalassoma bifasciatum. The sequence continues at coordinate 44,412 of RPOG01004194.1, forward strand.
GCCGTTCGTGAGTAGTTTTTACCGGGGATATAAGAAACTTCGGGAAAGAGCCAAAAGGAGACTAAACATTCTGAAGAAGAAGAAATAAATATTTTTATTTCTCTTTTTTACTTGGCTCCACCGGAAATTCTCTACTGTACAGACTCTGGCTGCACAATGGCGGCTAGAGAAACGGGTTTTTTGGCTTCAAAATCGTAGAACGGTGACAGGCGGAAGCACGATGTCCATTCTATATACAGTCAATGGTTTTTCCATCTGAAGGAAAAGTTTCAGTCAGGCGTCCAGACTTTGTTTGCCTCACATCAAATGTTTCTCTTGTGGTTTGATTTATCGCCCTCATGTCATCACCATCCAAAGCTTTCGCTCTTAACGAACTAAAGAGCCCGAAGGACTCGAGTGAAACAGAGTTTCAACACACTGACGGTTTAATCTGCTGTTTCAAAGGCCGCTTCAGCGTCCTGAAAAGGAGGGATGAGCGTGGAGGAAGGACGGAAAGCGGCGGAGGATTGATGTGCTTTTGTTCAGGCCAACACAACACCTGAAGCGGTTAAGACAAGCCTGAACCACATGTGCAGTGATCTGGATTACCCGTCACTCAGTCGGCACAATGGGAGGTTTTGTTCGTAGGGATCAACATTTTTTTATGTTTTTTCTCCGTCCTGCATCTGTCCTGAGTTACTGCCGACTCCAGAGCCAAATAAGCTTCTAGAAACTTAAACCCCCCTATAGGTCTCAGTCACATGTTCAGTCCTTCTCTGAACCTCCAGGAAAGCAGCACCAAACTGTGATGGATGAAGCCAAAACTGCAGCGTTGTTTCAGCAAACATGCACTATTTGTTTTTATTGGATGGTTGTTCGTTTGGGATTTCATCACTTTTTGGATCTTGATGAGGTTTTAATGTGAGAAGGGACGGAGGGAGAGGTGGAAACTTTGTGAGTGTGACTGAAAACAACTGTGTTTTAATATCATCATATTTCACTCTGACACAGAAATCCAGCCACAACATTTGAGCGTCGAGGGCCGATCTGAACCCGAGCTCTGGTTTCACAACATCTGTGGTCTACGATGAGGACAGGAAGGTCAAGAACTGATCCAGCAGAAACCCTCGGCCAGTGTCGTTCTTCAAAGTTATTTTGTCCCTGATAGGCTTCCATCGTGGCTCAGAAAGAGGAAAATCTGAGTTCCTTCTTTTTTTTTTCTTGCTTCTTTTAAACTCTAGTCCAGAAACACTCGTCTTGTATCACCTCTTAAAGCTCATAACCTCATCCCTCTTCCTCTCCTAAGACTCATCTCCTTTTCTTGTCTCCTATCCTTCCCTTTTCTCATCTTATCTCGTCTCCTTTCTTGTTACTCATTTCCTTTCATATGTTTATCTGGTGTCCTCCCCTCTTCTCTGGTCTTGTCTCCTTTTTTTCTAGTCCTCTTCCCTCTCCTCATCTTTTGTTCCCACCTAGTCTGGCCTCTACTTCCTGTCCTATCTTCTCTCCAGTTCTTTTCGTCTCCTTGTATCTCCTCCTTTACTGTCCTCTCCTCCTCCTTTCCTTTCCTCTTCCTCCCTCTATCCTTTCTTTTCTCTTTCATTCCTTCCCTACTCATTTCCTTTCCTCAGTCCTATGTCCTATCTCCTTTCCTTAGTCCTATCTGTTTTCCTTTCCTTTCCTTTTTCCTCTGTCCTTTCCTTCCTTATTTTCTTTCCCATCCTTTCCTTTCTCCATTTTCTTTCATTTTTCCTCTTTCCTTTCCTTTCCTTTCCTTTCATCTTTTCTTTCCTTTCCTTTCCCCATTTCCTTTCCTTTCCTCAGTCCTATGTCCTATCTCCTTTCCTTAGTCCTATCTCTTTTCCTTTTCTTTCCCTTCCTTTCCCTTTTCCTCTTTCCTTTCCTTTCCTTTTTCCTCTGTCCTTTCCTTCCTTATTTTCTTTCCCATCCTTTCCTTTCTCCCTTTTCTTTCATTTTTCCTCTTTCCTTTCCTTTCATCTTTTCTTTCCTTTCCTTCTTTTCTTTCCTCTTTTCTGTCCTTTCCTTTCCCCCATTTCCTTTCCTTTCCTTTCCTTTCCTTTCCTTTCCTCAGTCCTTTATCAGTTCCTTTCTATTTCTTCCTTTTCTTTTTCTAATCCTATGTCCTCAGTTCTTTTTCCTTCCCTTTCTTTCCTTGGTCCTTTTATATACACTTTCTACACCTCCTTCTTCCTCAGACCTCTCTCTTCTCCTCCCCTCAGTCATCTTACCTTCCCATCCTTTTCTTTCTTGTCTCTTTTTGCTGCAGTCCTCTCTCCTTTCATTTCCTTTATTTTCCTTCTCTCCTTAGTCCTTCTCTTCTTTCCTCCCCTCCTCTCTTGAACTCTTAAACAAATAACATTATTTTTTTCTCAAATTGTTGTATCCTCAGTTGCGTAACTTGGAGAAAATAAAAAATCCTTTCATCAGAAATTGATATTTTGTCTCTTTTTCAAGGACACCAGACGTTTCTTACACAAACAGTTTTACTGGTTTTAAAAATGTGTCTCCTTTTCCTGCTTCTTTCAGAAACACTGACTGAGCCAGAGCAGATTTAACACCATGAACATCAGGTGATGAACACGTGGAAATGAAGGATGAGAACAAGAGAAGAGAGACCTTCTCTGAAACAGGACTGAGAGTCATGTTATCAGTTTTTACCCACAGTGCATCAGGAGATGCTGCAGAGGATAAGAGCTGAAGCCATTAGGGGTCGATGACCTCTGCAGGTTTATCTCTGGTGTCTCTTTACTGTTCGCGTCTGATGAAGGAGTCAGGATTCTTAGAAAACTTTTTTTTTCTCCATTTTTTTTAAAATTCTATGTCTCTGAGGCTGAAAGTCGAAACCAAAAGAAAAAGATGGATGAATGTTGTTACAAGCTGCTGAGGTTTTCAGATCGTCATCAGTTTTTAGATTGATTTCATTCCCTCGGGCAGACAGGCTGGTGTTAACGTCTAAATATCAGCGTGTGGAGACTCGAAACTTTCCAGGGAAACATCGTCAGAGGTTTAAAATCCCCTCAGGGAAACAAAACTCAAAATATAACAACAGCAACTCACTGATGAGCTCCAGAAACTAAAAATGCGTCCATAGATCTTCTTCTTCTTCCTTTATTGCTAAATCATTCATAGAGTGACCAAATGTCCTCTTTTGCACGGGTATGTCCTCCTTTTTAGCTGTAGAATTACATCCAGGGATTTTATAAAATACTCCAAAATATGCTTTTTTTTCTCTCTGTTCTACAGACCATTGATATTTGGGTGACACTGGGCAACAGGAATAATTCTGATGCTCTAACTTCAAAGTCAATATACTGAGATAAAAAGTCAAAACTTTGAGATGAAAAGATAGAGTTAGGAAAAAAGAGTCATTTTTTTAAATAAAGAGCCAAAAATTTGGAGATGATTGTGTCCAAGTTATGAGATAAAGTCAAAATTTTGGGATCATTTTGTCACGGTTATGAGAAAAACAGTCAAATTTGTTAGATAAAGTCGAAATTATAAGGAAAAAATGCCAAAATTTTGAGCTTGAAAAGTCATTTTTTTTTACATTTTGGGATAAAAAGGCAAGATTTTTGAATGACAACATCAAATATAAATGAAAAGGTTATACAATTGAATTTTTATTAAAAGATTAAAAAAATTGAGATAAAAGGTAAAAAAAAAGACACAAAAAGTAACATTATGGGATAAAAAGACACAATTTTGAGACAATATATTCAAAGTTATGAGTAGAAGATAAATGTTTTTTTGGTAAAGTCAAAATTTTGCCATAAAAAGTCCTATCATGGGATAAGTAGTTTAAATTTGAGAAAAAGAAGTAAAAACTTTGAGATTATATAGTTTAAGTTATGAGTAAGAAGTCAAATAAAAAAATTTAAAAAAGAGTTATCAAAGTCAAAATTCTGAGATGTAAAGTTGGGATATTGAAATAATCAAGTCAATACTATGTGATTTTTAAGCAAAAATTATGAGTAAAAAAAATAGAGGTTTTGGATAAAAAGTAGAAATTTGACTTTTCATCTCAAATTTTGTACTTATTATAGACAAAAAACATCTTTACAAATCCAGTTTTTCATTTTCTATGTTTTAGACTGGTATAAAATCGGTTTAAGTTACAGAAACTTTCCACTTCAAATAGAAAAGGAGTGTTTTAAATAAATGAATGGGTTATGAAGCTACTTGGTCGTCTTTGGGGATCTTTGTGTATTCCTAGTGCATCCAAGAGGTTGAGCACGGGGGTTCACTTTTCGGGTTTTCAGAATATGGTCCCTCATGTCATTCATCATCTTTACACAAAAACCAAAACCACGCAGCTTTACTGGGTTAAACTCACCAGTCTCTGCAGGATCCTCTTGCTCTTGTCGTCGGTGCAGTAGTCTGACAGGATGCTCCTGTGAACCAGAACCAGGCCGTTCAGGAACAACCAGGATCCAAACCAGAGCAGAGCGAACACCAGGGTCCCACGACGAGACCAGAGTCTGAGGCCGAGCCACCGCAGCAGGCAGAGTCCACC
>RPOG01004195.1:7959-48924 GCA_008086565.1 Thalassoma bifasciatum
GCGGGGCTTATGACCTATACTGCAGCCAGACACCAGGGGGCGGGGCTTATGACCTATACTGCAGCCAGACACCAGGGGGCGGGGCTTATGACCTATACTGCAGCCAGACACCAGGGGGCGGGGCTTATGACCTATACTGCAGCCAGACACCAGGGGGCGGGGCATCTGCTGGAGGCTTCAGCTTGAGCCGAACGTCGTTACGTCCACTCATTATACAGTCTATGGTTCAACCCCGTCATGGATTTGAAAATTGATTTGTATGGTCGTGGTCTTGAGCACAACACTAACCAAATGCCTTCAAGTCCAAAACGAGACCAAAACCTTCAAAATGTGGAAGGTAACAACAACAACTGGTGCCCCAAAGTCCCGTGTCTCACTCTTTCACCGTTTCTGCAGGGAGATGCTTTTTATAGAGTGCTTCTATAGCAGCTGCTTGAGACATTGCAGCTCTTTCACCTTCAGCTCAGTTCATCCGGGCTCCAGACAACAGCAGCGGACAGCAACACTTGGATCCAGACCAAAACAATTAGAGCAACAGTCTGACAGGGATCATGGTGAGTGACAGCGAGCTCTGGCTCCACAATGCAGCGTGAATCCTGAGCCAAACACAGCAGCAGCAGCAGCAGCAGTGTGTGCTTCCTTATCTCAGCCTCAGAGCGTTTGTTCTGGCTCCACACCTCTTTAAGGGACGTCAGGTGGAAGTTCTTCACTTTAAAACTCTGCGAACAGATGTCCCCGTCTCCGTCTCCAGACCCTGCTCCAGGAACTGTTTGAGCAACTTCTCCAACATGAAGAAAGTGATGATTTCTCTGCTTCATTACTGCGCCGCATGGAGGGAGATTAGGAGTTTAAACACCCACAGAAACATCACACACTGGCTGTTCTGTTAGAAGATGATTCTGATCTTCTCTCAGCATCAATGCTTATGTTAATTTTCCAGATTAAGCACTTGGTCACAGTCTTACATCAACGTCTTTTTCTAATCTAAACACTGAATTAAAGCTGCTTTAACTTGCTGCTCTTACTTTAATGGCAGTCAGCTGAAGTCAAATTAAGTCTTCGCTCAAGGCCTCACTCATTAACATCCAGATCTCTGAGTCTCTGCAGCAGCAGGAAGAAGACGTCCTGTTCACAGTTTCTTTTTCTTCTTCTTTAAAACTCCTGAGAGGAGGTAACCAGGGGAAAGAGACCAACAGAAACAAAACTGATCATGTTTTTAATTATGTTAAAATGCTGAGCATGGCCTCAAGAACTCATCGATGTTTGAATGATCAGTGCACGACTGGCAACCTCTGACTGGGTACAAAGCTTTTCCTTCAGGTTTGTAGTGTTTAGTATTAAAATACAAAGTCAATCATGAGAAAGAGTCAAAGTTTTGAGATAAAAAGTCAAAACATTGAGAAAAAAGTAGAAATTTTGATGTCACAAAGTTGCAATTTGATGTCAATAAGGTCACAATTTTGAGGTAATAGGTTGAATATTTGAATAGAATAGAATAGAATAGAATAGAATAGAAGTTTATTGTCTGACACAAAGGTGACAGAAATTCATCTTATGAATAAAAGGGCAGATATAAGATAAGTTGCAATTTTCAGATTAAAAGTTGAAAATTTGAGATAAAAACTCAGATATGAGACAAGTCAAAATTTTGAGATTAAAAAGTTAAAAATCCTGAGTTCATAACGTTGAAACTTTGGGAAAAATGTCCAGATTTTGAGATAAAAAGTGGTAGGTTTGAGGCAAAAGATCTTATATAGGATAAGTTGAAAAATTTTGAAAGGAACTTTTTAAAAAGTCAAAATTTTGAGCTAAGACGTTGAAAATCTTACGTTCAAAATGTTGAACTTAAGAAAACAAGTTGAAATTTTGTGATAAAACGTCAGATATGAGATAAGCCCAGAAATCTTGAGGTCATTATGTAAAAATTGAGAGACATTTTGAGTTAATTAAGTAGAAATTTTGAGAAAAAAGTAGATATTTGATTTAATGAAGTCAACATTTCAAGATTAAGAGTTGATAATTTGAGTTGATAAAGTCAAAAAGAACTCACTGATATTTGAATGATCAGTGCATGACTGGTGGGTACTGGAGCACTTTTCCTTAGGTTTGTAGTGTTAAGTATTGAAATAAAAAGTCAATAATGAGATAGAGTCAAAATTTTGGAAAAAAGTTGGAATTTTAATTTCACAAAGTTGCAATTTTGAGTCAATAAAGTTGCAATTTTGAGGTAATGGGTTGAAATTTTGAGAGGAAAAGTTGAAATTATGAGATTAGTTAAAATTTGGAGATTAAGAGTCAAAACTCTGAGATGAAATGTTAAAATTTTGAGATAAAAACTCAGATATGAGGTAAGTCCAAATTTTAAGAGTCAAGGTCCAAAATGTGAAAAAAAAAATCCTGATGTTGAGATAAAATTTGAAATTTTGAGATGAGTCGGAATCCTGAGATAAAAAGTTGAAATTTTGAAATAAAAAGTTGAAATTTTGAGATAAAAGGTCAGATATATGAGATAAGTGAAACATTTTGATATGAAAAGCAAAAATCTTGAGATGAGTAAAAATCTCGAGTTGAACAAGTTAAAATAATGAAAAACGTCTAAATTTTGGGGAAAAACAAGTTCAAATTTTGAGATTGAATGTCAGATATGAAATAAATTGAAAGTCTTGAGTTCATAAAGTCAAAACAAAAATCTAAAGTCCAAATTTTGAGATGAGAGGTAGAAATATCGAGTTCATAAAGTAGAAATTTTGAGTTAATGGAGTCAGAATTTTGAGAGAAAAAGTCCAAATTTTGAGATGAAAAGTTAAAATTTGTAGACAAAAGTTGAAATTTTGAGCCAAACAATCAAACTTATGAGATAAAATGTAGGATTTTGAGATATAAGTTGAAATTTGGAGTTCATAAAGTCATTAAGTCAAAACTTCTGCGATAAAGTCAAAATTGTGTTGTCTTACTAAATTATAGTTCTTCATTTAACTTTCTTTCATTAAACTCTCTCTGGACTTTCCACTAAAACCAATTGTTCTCTGAATATCTGATGGGAGTTGTTAACAGTTTGTAAAAGTGAGATTTTTCCTGTAAAAGTTGCAGTTTTTGGTGTTTAACTTTCTTGTGTAGCTGCGAAACACAACTATTTACTCACTTTAGGAACCAGCCCCTAGTGGCCACTCACTGAACTACACGACACCAGTTTTATTTCTGAATCCAAACATTCCCTCTGGGTCTGAAAACATCTTTATAAAACTTTAAATGAGATGAAAGCAAAACAAATTATCCTCCCTGAAAGTACAAAAACAAAGAAAAACAGTCTCTTAGAGGTCAGAGAGTCCAGCGCTAATGATTCTATATGGTAATGTTTTCATCTGACACCAACAGCAGAGCAGATGATGAAACATATGGAGGAGGGACAGAGGCCCAGAAGGGACAATCCACTCTAAAACACAATCTGCATATATAAACAGTTTCCAGGAAAAGGGGCTGCAACTTAATCCTGCAGATTAATCATTCCTGCTGAGGAGCCTGAAGGCTTGTCCTGTAACGCTGACACTGAGCGCAGGGACATTTCACTCCATACAGAAATACATAAACATACATGCTGTGGAGAAATTAGTGTTCATACATCAGAAAGAGTTATGCGTTTATAACTCCTGCACACTGGGAGATAAGTGCCGTCGTCTTTACTTTCCTTTCCCTCTCTCCTGATCACTCAAAAAAAAGATGATTACATTTTAAAGTGTCCTCTATTCATTAAGATTAGAAACTTCCAGAACAGACGGTATCAACTCCACTCAAAACCCTGAAATACTTTGAATACGAGTGGAGTCCGAACTCTGACCTGACTTTTCAAAGATGACAGCCGAAGCAGAGAGTCGCCCCGTGAGAAAACACACAGGCTTGTTTAGTGATGACAGTCCAGTCAGATAGTGACAAACTGTCCGAGCGTCTTATCGACCGAGCTGTCCCCCCCCGACAGAAAGAGCTTATGAGATGACCAGCTTCAACAACAACAAAGAGACAGCTCTTATTGTGGATTGATCGCAGGCAAAAGGTGAAGCAGTTTTAAAAGACTCTGTGATAAACTCTTCGGCTGAGAGGGAGGTGTACGGGGAATAATGAGGATCTGAAAGGAAAAATAACTCATGGATCTCAGTGTGAAGAGAGCGTTTAATTTCTGTTACATCATCTTTTTCTTTAAACAACACTCAGTAAGTGTTTGTGAACCGAACACACTAATTGTTGAAGCTTTGGAGCTGGAATTCTTTCACGTTATTGCTTGGTAGCTGCACTCTTCTACTACAGAGCCACGCTGTTGTAACAGGAGCAGAATGTGTCTCGGTTTCATTGTCTTGCTGAAATAATCAGGGACGTCCCTGAAAAAGACAAAGTGTCTTGGATGGCAGCAGATGTTGCTCCAAAACCTGTTTGTACCTTTCAGCATTAATGCTGCCTTCACAGATACTGGGACAGTTACCCATGATGCCATGGGGCACGAACACACCCCCATACCATCACAGATGCTGCTTTTGAACTTTGCTCTGAGAACAATCCTGATTCTCCTTTTCCTCTTTGGCCTGGAGGACACCACGTCCACGATTTCCAAAAAGAGTTCTGCAGCGTTTGTGTGTGTTGTTGATGTGTGACTTTGTCTCTGCATGGTAGAGTTTGAACTGTCACTTGTAGATGTAGTGATGAACTGTGTTAACTGACAATGGTTTTCTGAAGTGTTCCTGAGCCCACGTGCTAATATCCTTTACACAATGATGTGGGTTTTTAATGCAGCGCCGCCTGAGGGGTCAAAGGTCACGGCCATTCAATGTTGGTTTTGGGCCTTGCTGCTTACGTGCAGAGATTTCTCCAGATTCTCTGAATCTTTTGATGATATTATGGTCTGTAGATGATGAAATCCATCAATTCCTGCAGTTGGACAAAGTTGAGAAACATNATTAGATTTGTTTGTGTGGAGGTTTAGGCCACGTGTTGACTGTGCGCTCCCTCATCCGTCATGTTAGGCTGTAAAACCTCAAACCTGTTGAGTCCTGGTCTGATTCTGCTCATTATATCGCCGTGTTGTTGTTACATTTAGAAAAACGACCTCGCTTTGATGATGATTCACATCATTTCATGTCAGACACGTCCTGTATAGTTAACTGACATCATGAAAAAGAGCGTTATTCACTTTTATCTCTTCATCCTTTGAGATAAAAAGACAAAATAATGTAATATGCCTCCTGTGTGTGTCTTTATGTATAATTCATAACTATATTAGTGGAAGAAATGTGTGTGTGTGTGTGTGTGTGTGTGTGTTCAGGAGGTTTTAATCACTTCACACAGGCAGCGTGGTCCAAGTTATAGCCGCACTAAACTTCCCAGGCGTCTGATTTAGAAGAAGACGGTAATAAAACTTCACATTAGCAAGAACAAAACTGGCCGATCACTGCTTCTTAATTAGGTGTGTGAGAATGTGTGTGAGTGTGTGTGTGTGTGTGTGTGTGTGTGTGTGATTAAGTGAGAGAGTGACAGTAAAATGGACGGAGCATGAAGGTTGCTTCTCTCTTGGCCGTAAACTTTATGAGAGGTTGAGTCACATCTTTGTGTTTGTATTTATTTCTGTCTCACTCACACAAACACACACACACACACACACACACACACACACACACACACACCAAAGGAGCGATACATAGTGTTGCTTACAAATGCACACAAAGACACAATGTTTCATGACATGAAACAGGAGTCTGCACGATATAATCTCAACTTCCTCCAAGCACAAAGTCGACCTTCATTGTTCTCTTACTGCCCCCTGCTGGTCAGGTGATGTAGTACAGTTCAGTTTATTTTCTCTCCATATGTCACTGGACTAATTTGCTTCATATTTATGCCCTTGGTGGAAACACAGCTAAACAATAAGCAACAGTAACCACTGAGTTCTTGATGTAGCAGAAAGATTTTCAGAGTTTCAGTTATTAAGGTGCCATTTGTACAACAACAGTTTGAGGTTGAAACACAAAGGTATTGTTGCATTTCAGCCTCTGGTTTACACGCAATTGGTGTAGAGTTTTCCTCATCAATTCAGACATCTTTTTTAGTCTTTTAATAACTTGAAACAAGCTGTCTCATATTAAATCGAACAATTTTTTAATCAAAACTAAGACATTAACACTTGATGAGATTTCTTTTTCTCCATTGTGTTCCTCGTCTAATGTCTCTTAGTAGCGGCAGATGTGTCATTTTCTTCGCTTAAAAGAAAAGCATCCTGAAAAATTTTAGATGACCAGACTTCAGATATCAAAGACTCCAAGTCCTGAAAGTGAATCTTGAACCTGACTCTGTCTGAGAAGATTAAATTAGTCCGACAGGTTGAATATGATCTGAAAAATCTTCTATAAAGTTTTTCCTTCCTTGATCCTCGTGATCCAGAAGTGTGATGGACGATTGTTTCAGTGCTTCTCATGACAAGAAAAGAAGCAAAATTGTTTACTTTTTATTATCATTATATTAAACAGAAGCCCTTAACCCTTTAACGACCTCCCTGACTGAATGGTTCAGCCCATTTTGAGTATCTACGTTTCAATGAGAAGAGTCTCTAACTTAACTCAGACTGATTTAATCATCTTTATGACTTGGTAGAAGTATGTGATGGATCTTCAGCCTCAATTTTTTTTTAATTTCACGACCACACTCAAGTTTTTGAGATGAAACACTGAAAGCAAACAAATGTGCCTTTGTTTTGCACTTTGTTCTTTTCGTTTTTTCATGCAAAGTGACTTTTTTGCACGGAAGCATTCAATCACACTTTAGTCGAGATGAAAAATTTGAAAATGCAGTTTTTCCTTGTTTCATTCAATATTTCCTTTGTTTGAAATAACATTGCTCATATTTTATTACATACTTATAGAAATCAAAACTGTTCAATACCCTGGGTATTTAGGCAATTTATGTGACTTTGTTCATTTTGTGGTATTTGTATGAAACTTCATACCTTTAGGTAGAGAGTATTTTAAAAACTTAAAATTTGCTGAAAAAACAAAGAAAGAATGGGGTTAATACTCACCCCTTGTAATAAGAAATGCAAGAAATAAGCAGTGGCAGTTTTTCCCGGAGGCCAAAGGAAGCCATGCTTACACAATAAAATATCACATAAAAGGAAAAATATGAATCATCCCCACTTCGTTGATTTTACTGAGTTTTTGTCACTGTGTTGTTGTCAAAACGATCCACATGAACCTCCTCTCTGGGTAAATGTAAGGAGCGAAACAGCGCCCCCCGCTGCTGCAGCACGCACAGTGTATTGCGGCTGCGTGCAGCTGTGTGAGGAGTGGAAGGAGGCCAGGTTGAAGGAAAAAAAAAAAGGGGTCAGCCAATCAGATTCAAGTCAGGCTCGCAGTCGTTGACGGCCAATGTATCATAAAAAAAAAAGAATAAAGGAGGCCAGAATCAAGTCATATCTAACCAATCACAAACTATCTTTCTTACATTTCCTGCTCTGCACCGATGTCTGACCACGAGCAGCCAGCCAAACTGTCTTCAACAAACTTTACACTCCAGCGCTGCAGACAGACAGCGAGCTAAGTTAGAGAGTAAAGATGGACGGAGATGGGGACCTCGAGTTTCTCGTAAGACACGATTTTACTAAACTTCTTTGTGTTTTTCTCTTTTTTGTTAAATCAGTGGCTTTATTTAGTTGAACGCAACTTCAGAGTTATATTATTATGATCACCCTTATAAATCTCATATAATTATTAGGCTTTATGTTCTCGATTGCAACCCACGGGCCGCCACTGGCAATAAGTGTTTCAATTCCTTTTTTCTTGGTGGAGTAGTTAAAGGGTTAATTCGAGAAGCTTTTTCTTACTTGTTGGATTTATTTCCCCCGATTCCCGAGCAGTTCAGATGTCATTTTTGTCTTTGAGTTACTTGAAACAAAACATGTTTCTGGACTGGTCTGGTGGATGTGGCTCATATTAAATCTATAAAGATATTTTAATAAAATTTAGACCTAAACACTTGCTTTCATTTCAGTTTGATAACGTGTATCTGTAGTTTTAAGGTGACATCTGTTTTTTAGATCAGCTGCTTTTTCGCACCTGTGATCCTTAGGAGCAGAACTGTGACAGAAAATTCAAACAATTTGACTTAATCTTTGTTGATTTAGAGCTTCTGAAACCAACCACTAACAAAGCAGATAGGAGTTATTTTTTTCTCGAGATCACGAATAAAATAAGTTATCACAAGAAAATAAAGCAAAATTTTTGTAAAAAGTCATGGCCTTTAAGGGTTTTCATACTTTAACGACATTCGGCTCAAATAAAAGGTTTAATGATGAAAATCAAAGCCACAGGACAACAAAGTAAAAGTCTCTCTGATCTGGTTTCTGCCAAATTTCTGTTGATCAGTGGAAAATTTGCTCAAAGCGTTTTCCGATCTTTATAATTCAGAGTTAATTTTTCTCAAAGGTTCACGGCTGAGAGCGGCTCGCCTCTTAATCCCCCGTTCACACACGCAGACACAAACAGTTGCATCATCTCCGTGTTGTTTGTGTTTAAAGGTTTCCTCCGTATCAGAGATATCCTTCAGCTGAACACAGCAGCTCCAGCTCTGACAAAACGACTCCAAACATCAAAGTCAGGCTCTCAGAGGATCCCTAATGAAGTTTTCCTTCTTCTTTTTCTCTTTCTCTGAGCCTTTATCGGGGGAGAACTGGCTGTGGAAGCTTTTCATTTTTATTTATTATTTATATTTTTGCACCATCTGGTTTTCCATTCAGTCAGCGCTGACTCCGGGGAGCTGACTGCAGTCTCAGACTGTCACACAGCGATGGGCTCCACTGGAGCAGGCGCACGGTTACATTAACCAGCACAGATGTGAGTTTCAGTTCAACAAATGTTCTCTCAGAGGCAGAACTTCAGGGCAGGTTCAATAAGTTTTGGATTTCCAGCTTAACCCTTTACATTCCACCCAACTCTGGTTTATATACCATGCTATGTTCTTAAGGCTTTTAACTGTAGAAGCATAAGGTCTGAATCTATCAGTTTCTCCTCATTTGAAAGATTAAAGTCTCTAGTTTCAGAAAATGTTATGTTTTTATATGTGGCAAAAGTCCACATCAGGATATATTCAGCTGAAACTGTTTTTCTTTTCGTTTTTATAACCAATTTTTGAACATCATTGACTTCAAGATGCGTCATGTGAGACATAAAACATCCACCACATCACTTCTACACCTTCTCATCTATATCTGGGTGAAGTTTGAGCTTTTTAGGTAAAACTTTTAGGAGTTGGAGAGTTTTTAGTACCAAGCAGAGTTGAACTCACTGTTCACGCTCTCGTCCGAAGACTTTGCACGAACAAAACCAGCTTCGTCAGTGCTCAGTGTCCTCTTCCTAATCAACTTTGCTCTTTTTGTGAAAAGGTTTACCAAAAGAAATCGTAGTTCCCAGTCACGGATTGTACCTCTTCTGTTGTGCGCATGAATGTGAATGAAGACGCACGGCGATAAATAGGTCTCACCGATGATCCAAACGGCCACAGCTGGCTTCATGTGAAGGGTGAGGTGATTGGTTACTGTGTGAGTAATGACAGAGCTGTTAGCAAATAAACAAGCCTCTTATAGAAATATTACACAAGACCATCGTTCGCTACTGGCAAGTCAAGCAGGGAGCACTTGTTGTCTATCACAAGCTGTCCTGGGATGAAAACTCAACAGAAAAGGATGGGGTGACTTTAGTCTTGCAGCTAGAACCCTGTTGAAAACAAAGACTTGCAGCTTTGTCAGATTGACATTGAGGAGGAAATGCTCTAAGACTGTGAAGCTGCTGTTATTGATGAGAACGGACACGACAGACAGACAAACAACGGACTTTACAGGAGAAATTTCACCACTTGGAATAATTTGATGAAACAACACTTTTGATATGTTTGAACTCTGGATTCCTCTGGTGGAAAGGAGAGTGAACATTCAGGGTACGGGCGTCAGGATGTGACGTAATGACCCCAAACAGGTAGGACATTGTCCCAGTTGTTGAGTCTTTCAACTACTTACGTTTTGTTGGGTTCTAACATGGTGCAGCATTCTGGTGTTTGACAAGGACGTTATTGTTTATACTTTGATGACGTCAGAGGAATAGCAAACAGGTCGCCGACGCTCTAGTGGAGCGTCAGGGGTTAACTTCGGACGCCAGAGCCAAAGTATTACCGCTTTCCCAAATCCAAAACACAAGGGTGCCATTTACACAACCTATTATTTCTGAGAGGGAGCCCACACCGGGGGAGTGGTGTGTTTGTGCAGATAGACGTGAAACCCTGCTGCAAAGGCCACTTCACAATTTTCCAGCCGTGCCGATGAAGGCTTAATAAAAACAATAGCAGTGTGGCGAGTCGTGGCTGATGGGAGCAGCTCATGGTGTTAGAAACCGGCTCTTACACTGGGGGCGTCCTGACTTTTTAATGAATAGGTGTATCCAAAGCCGACAATGGCTGCAGTCCCTTCAGGTGAGCTGCGGCTCTGGCGTTCTTGCTCAGTAATCAGGCTTACAGGGATTTTTAAGTCCCAGCATTGTTTCAAATAAAGTTCCAGCTGCTCTCAAAGCTGAGCTGCAAGTTTCCACTGAAAAGATCCATAAAATTGATCCAGAGAAGCTTTCAGTTCACTCTTGTTTCTGGTCTTCTTTCCACAAAAACAGCTCTTCTCAAAATCAGAACCAACGTTGATTGATCCAATCGGTTTTATTTATGCCCCACATTGTAAAAACAATCACGTTTATAAAAGTGCTGCACAGTAGAATCAAAGAGGTCACAAAGACTCGAGATGTAAAAAACATGAAGAGGAAAGACATAAAAAAACATCAATTAAAGAGAAAACAATTAAAACTGGGGGTGGAATTTCCTCTCAGCAAATGCAGGATCTTGAAATGCTAAGCCCCATTTCAGCATTGAGTGCTTTCTTTGCAGGAAAGACTTTCTGGTGAGTTTTCATCCCAGGATAGCTTGTGATAGACAACAAGCGCTCCCTGTTCGCTCCGTTCGAGGGTCGTTTATTGGCTAACATGTCGGTCAATTACGCGTGCGGTAACCAATCACCTTACTGTTCACATGAGGCCAGCTGTAGCCATTTAGATCATTCGTGAGACCTATTTATTGTTGTGCATCTTCATTCACAATCACACGCACAATGTAAAAGGTACAATCCATGACTGAGAACGACAATGTCATGATTTTAGGTAAACCTTTTCACAAAAAGAGGACACTGAGCACTGATGAAGCTGGTTTTGTTCGTGCAAAGTCCTCAGACGAGAGCGTGGACAGTGAGTTCAACTCTGCCTGGTATTAAAAACTCTCTAACTCCTACAAAGTTTTACCTAAAAAGCTCAAATTATCCCCAGATGTTGATGACACGGTGGGGACGTGATGTGGTGGATGTTTTATGTCTGACATGAAGCATCTTGAAGTTAATGATGCTCAAAATTGGTTATAAAAAACAAAGAGAACGAAGTGTTTCAGCTGCATTTATCCTGATGTGGACTTTAGCCTCATATGAAAACATGACATTTTCTAAAACTAGAGACTTTATTCTTTTAAATGAAGTGACACTGATGAAACTCTGACTTTATGGTTCTACAGTTATAAGCCCTGAAACATTGGGAGGTATGTAAAGAGTAAAAATCACTGTCAACTTTTACACCAGGATTTAAAGCTGTGAGTTTAGAACTAGTTAAAAGAAAGTCCAGGTTCCTGGGCTGCACTTGGGCCAAAAATGATAAGTTGTGTTTTATGTTCGTTAAAATTTAAAAAGCTCATGTCCATCAAGTCTTTACTGTCTTAAAACAGTCCAGCAGACGTTGATGTTTGATGGTGAAAAGTTGTAGAAACTTATCAGTAAATATTAAAAGCATCATCATTAATCTTTTGCACATGATTAACAAACTTCCAGCTCCACTTCCAGTTTTTTTGTCTGAACTTCACAGAACATCCATCCCTGATTTCTCTGTTTATAGCTGAACGTCTCTCCCTCCTCTTCTTTCATTTTCCAGCCAACCCTGAATCATTCCTAAAGTGCTTTTATCGCACGACTTTGTCAGAGCGTGCTTTACCGAGATCAGAAAACAACAAACAAGCCGGAGATAAAAGATAGGAAAAGCACAAGCGCATCAGAAATAACAAGATAAGATGCTCCTCGCTGTGCGTGTGTCCGCGTTTGATCGAAGGGGAGGAGGAGAGGAAAGACTTGTTCTTTCAGAGAAAACAAACACGTTGGAGCTGATAATGTTTAAACAAATCAAAACGAAACAACTCTTCGTGAACGATCAAATATTTAATGCAATTGACTAAAACACCTAAATGATACAAGCAGCATCTTCTGGGCTCATTAAGCAGCAGAAAGAGCTGAGTCTCTGCTCCAGCCTGAGGTTAGCGTCATGTTTTTCCATAAGTCTAACAAGTTTTTAACAAACAGGATTAATTAAACTGGATTCTGTCCAACACAGCGCCCTTTCTTTTCTGTTTCCTGTCACCTTTGGCCCAGAGGAGCAGACAAATATTCAGTTTTTTCCACATTGAGCTGAGAGGATGTCACAAAAAACAAAACCATGGTTGGTTAGACACACAAAAATTTCAGCTACAACTGCCAGGAAAAGAAAAACTCACAAATAACTTCAGCTGAAATACAGGACTCTCTGAAAGAATGTGGTCTGGCTGTTTCAAGATGCACAATAAGGAGGCACTTGAAGAAAAATGAGCATAAAGTAAAGGTTCTGGAGTGGCCATCTCAGTCTCCTGACCTCAATATCATTGATATCAAGGATATTCAAGGAACTGAGGATGCCAATAAGCAGAGTTCAAACTCTAATGAAGAAGTGGAAAATGAGGGATTCTGTTGAAACCAAACCACGGTCAGGTAGACCAACAAACATTTCAGCTACAACTGACAGGAAAATTGTTCTGGATGCAAAGAAAAACCCACAAATAACTTCAGCAGAAAAAATGTGGCTGTTTCAAGATGCACAATAATGAGGCACTTGAGGAAAAATGGGCTGTATGGTCAAGTTGCCAGAAGAAAGCCATTTCTGCACAAATGCTACAAAGTTTCCTGCTTGAAATACATCAAACAGCACAGAGACAAGCCTCAAAACTTCTGGAACAAAGTCATTTGGAGTGATGAGAGCAAAAGTGAACTTTTTGTCACTGATGGATCACTGATGTTTTGGGGATGTGTGAGCTACAAAGGCTCAGGAAACTTGGTCCAAACTGATGAATGAAGGATGAATGCAGCATGTTATCAGAAAATTCTGGAGGAAAATTTACACTCATCAGCCCAGAAGCTGCACATGAGACGTACTTGGACGTCATAGTGAAGGTTCTGGAGTGGCCATCTCAGTCTCCTGACCTCAATATCATTGAGCCACTCTGGGGAGATCTCAAACCTGCAGTTCATGCAAGACAGAGCAAGAATTTACAGGAACTGGAGGCTTTTTGCCAAGAAGAATGGTCAGTTTTACCATCTGAGAAAATAAAGACCCTCATCCACAACCAGCACAAAAGACTTCAAGCTGTCGTTGATGTTAAAGGGGGAAACCTCACTCACTCTGATATTATTTTCCTCAGTCAGATCTGTGACACATTTCCATCCTTCCTCTCTGTTTCACATCTCTCCTCTGGTCTTTTTCTGCCCCCCCCCCTCTCTCCATCATCATCCCTTCAGTGTATATTTGACAGACCTCTCCTGTCACAGTATCGTGGTTTTCCTCTGCTCCTCGTCCCCTTCTCTCCTTTTTCTCCTTTTTTTGCCTTTTCAGTCTCTGTCACGCCGTTTTGTTTGCTCACGTCATCACAGATTATATCCAAGCAGCGAGCGTGCGGGCACTGGATTTCTGCGTGTACGTTTACAAATGCAGGTCGTCTGAATGCATCACTCAGTGCGTCTGGGTCTGTGTGTGTGTGTGTGTGTGTGTGTGTGTGTGTTCTCCCTGCAGCTGTGTGTTCATGCATGGCTGACACTGAATCTGCCTGCTGCTGCCATAAGAAGCTGCTGTCCACTGCTATTCAGGACAAACACACAAATTAATACACAAAATATCTTCAGCATTACTCTCTCTCTCTCTCCTTTAGAGCAGATTCTGGATTTTCATTCTGCTTTTCTGATGATCAGCACATATTCAGGAATCAAAGGATATCTACCTCATGGGACTCTTTTGCTTATTTATGCAATAACACCAACACAGTGCACATTTATAGGGAATGAAACCTGAATGTTAAACTATCCAAGGAGGAACAAAATCAATCCAAGGATTCTCATTAAAGCTCCCAAACAGAAACTGCCAAGGTCTCGGTCTTAACCCTTCGACAACTTACACATTTCAACCAACTGTTGTGGCTTAAACATCTAATTTATGCAGCGAGGATCCTGTTTAAACCCCAGTGACAAAGCAAAACCCCAAACATGAATTAATGACTCGCTGCACCTGCCCTGAATGTCAACCACAAGTGGATAATCATGACCAGGGACAAAAAATGAACTCGTCGATATAAGTGACCCCTGCATTAACTGCAAATTGTACTTTTTAAAATTTCTGCCACTTTAAACCCAAAAAATGTACCTTCAGCTTCAGATAAACCCGACCAAAATATGTCCAAACCCCCAAAAGGAATGCGAAAAATTCATGATCATGGTGCTTTCATGATAATAGGGGGCTAGCTGGCATTAGCAGTGACTGAAAACTATAAGCTTGAAACTGGAGAGAGGGCCCTGCATTTCCTTTCAGCAAATGCAGGATGCTGAAATGCTGAGCACCACTTTTCAACACTATTGCTTTTCATTGCAGGGAAATCTCAGTGTTGAAATGCGGAACCTTATTTTAATGTTAAGCACTTTCTTTCAGCAAATGCTCAATGTCGAAATGCTGAGCCACAACCCTAACTTTAACATCTGCATTGCTCTATTGGAGCAGTGCTTAACTGAGTGACACCCATGAGTCCTATTTGTTAAATCTCAGTCTTCAAAGGACCTTTATTCATGAACTCCCCCATTTGTGATCATGGGGTAACATCACTAGGAGGCAGTAATACACCGTAGTGTAGTTTCAGAAGAAGAGGAAGAAGACAGTGTTGTCGGGACAAGGCAAAACAAACCTGACGAAACGAATCATGACCGTATTTTCTTTCCCGACCCGTGTAAAAATGAACCCATAATAGATATCAGATAAAGGCTTGTTTTCCGTTTTTCAATTTCCAATTACCGAACGAAAAACAGGAGACTACTCAAATCCGTGTATCATTCGTTTTTTCCATTTTCAATTGCCAATCAAAAATTTTAAAAATGAAAAAGTGACTGGTTATCTTATTTGTTTTTTAATCTAACACACAAACCCAAAATATGCCTGTTTTTTTTTTTTATAGCTCAATGTTAGGCTCGGATTAAAAATACGAAATGGAAAAACGGGAACAAGGACTGAATTTGCTTTTAATATCTAATCTGTCCGGTTTACGTGTAACAGAAGTTTGGTCATCACACTCAGCAGCCAGGAACATTCAGTCACGCCCCCCTGATGATCACCCACCATGGATAGCTACGTGCTGTTTCTAGGACCAAAGCGTGTGACTCTAAAAGAAGAGGACGTGACGATTGAAAAAATCTACTGGATTTTTCAGGTATATATTTTCACAAAGAACCATGGCCGGGTCTCTCAGATCCGATCTCAGACCTTAACCGATCCGGGAAACTCGTTAGTGATACAGAGAATAGAGCCATGAACCTTTGAAAAAGAGGAGTGAGAGGTTTATGCAAAATATAGACTAGACAACGTTTTGTGGTGGAAATTTGAGTGTGATGTCACAGAAACGGGCGCCGGGTTTCCCCCGTTTACCCACACCAACACAAAAAATGAATGGTCGCCAAGTACACGGACCTAACTATCATGCCTAGACCTACAAAAACCTCTCTTACGACAATACTGAATTCCAAACAGGGAGTTCGGAAATTTGATTTAAATGTGCAAAGTTGATGATTGATAGGGTTTGTATTTGAATGAATTAGTCCAACAGTTTATTCCAGATCATCTTCAAATCAGATGTGTATACTTGACACAATGATGATAAAAAGTTATCAAAGAATCTCTTTAAACTGCTTATAAGTGTGGCCACAAATTACGAACGAAATGTAAGATTCTTCAGGAAAAATGAAAGTGTAAGCACTCTCACATGGAGCTGAATTTGGACTAAAATTCACAACAGATGTCGTAAATTGAGTGCATGTATATGAGAAAGTAAGGGGCCCCCTACTGGTGACAGGAAGTAATGGTTTTTGCCAATTACTTGTGCAAATGAAGGGGGGGCGACATACCCCAACAGCTGCATGCATTTATGAATTTATAAATTAAATGAGCTTAATTTATTTTGAAAGGATCTGTCAAACTTGACATCACATATAAGTGACAGCCATTGGTTCATTAAGTGTCACTGTGATTCGGTTCT
This sequence comes from Thalassoma bifasciatum, assembly GCA_008086565.1. Lineage (NCBI taxonomy): Eukaryota > Metazoa > Chordata > Actinopteri > Labriformes > Labridae > Thalassoma > Thalassoma bifasciatum. Next base: position 24,424 of record RPOG01004195.1, read on the forward strand.
GACCACTTGTAAACGCCTTAAAGACAGTTTGAGGCGTTGACAGGTAGCAGCACATGTACACACCTGATTGTGTTGCTGCAAGAAAACATTTTAAAGCTTTCTACAGTTACAACACGGGTAAACAAATTAGACAGGGGGAGTTCATTTTTAAGCATCCTCTTTCTTTCTGCTTCACTCTGACCTGGAGGATAAAACATAGCGTCTGGATAAAGAGAGCAGCCTCCTGCTGACAGTAACATGCGTGTGTGTGCGTGTGTGTGTGTTTCCATGTGGTTGTTGTCAGTGTGGATCCATAGGAGACATGTTTTGTGTGTGTGGAGGTGTGTGTTCATTGTGCCCTGATGGATTTCCATTGGCTGAACACTCCTTGGCTGCAGTGAGAGAGAAAGTGTCATCGATACGAAGCTCATTAACTAAATAAAGCAGCGTGAGAATGAGGTGAGGCAGGAGTGTGTGTTCCTGTAGCTCTGAACCAGGACATTAATCACCTGCTGCTACACCTCATCACTGCTACACCACCCCGCTTTACTGCAGTGCTGCAACGCTTAATGTCTGCTCCACTGAGAGCGTGATGGAGAAAGTTCCAGAAGGAAGACGCAGCGCTGCAGACGACCACCTCTGGGTTTAAGAATAACATGTTAGTGAGTATATTTAACCCTTTATAATGCAGATTCAGGGATTTCTACAACAACCAGCTCTCCTTCAATCACTGTCTGATAAAGGAGAAACACATTTCTGACGGTTTAAGAAAAAAAAAAAAAAAAAAGAAAATGCTGAATATTTTTCTCAAAATTTTGACTTATAATCTTATAATTTGAATTTTGTCTTTCACATAAATGCTGACATTTTACCTCAAATTTTTGTACTTTCATCTCTAAACTTTGATGTTTTCTGAAGTGCTGAATTTTAATGTTATAATTTTGAGTTTTTATGTAATGATTCCAATTTTTTTCTCTCAAGATTTTGACTTATTTCATAATTGTGACTTAAATCTTAATATTTGGAATTTTAATCTCAAAATTTGGGCTTTCATCTCAAAACGTGATGTTTTCCTAAATGCTGAATTTTAATAACATAATTTTGACTCCTAATGTCATAATCCTAATTTTTAAATCTCAAAATTTTAATTTTCACCTCAACAATTAATTTTTTTTACTCTCAATTTTGACATTTAACCTCAAAATATTGACTCATTTGAAAGTTTAGACTTTTTATCTCTGTATTTCAATTTTTACCTTAAAAAGTAGAATTTTTATACCATAATTTTGACTTTTTAACCCATTGTTTTGAATATTTATATCTAAATTTTTACTTTTTATCTAAAAGTAGCGACTCATGATTGTATAGACAAATTAAATTTCAAAGTTTGATTTTTTATCTTTATGATTTGACGTTTTTCCTCATAATTTAGTCTCAATTGTCTCAAAATTTTGGCTTTTATGTCAAGATTTAGTGTCTTTATCTTTCAATTTTAATTTTTTTATTTTATAATTCAGACTTTTTTATGATTAAATTTCGCCTTTGTATGGGTTAATTAAATTCTCAATAAAGCTAAATTTTCATTTTCAGCTTTTTAATTGCTGAAGTGAGCTGCTTAAGATAAATAGCTGAGAGGAAATATATGATAATTGAGGTCGTTTAATTGAAAATCACACCACGACTCCACAAATCACAGAGGCACACACACACACACACACACACACACACACACACATTTACAAACACAGTTATCTTACTTTATAGAGCTGTCTCCTCAAAGCCTTTGTGCCACAAATTCAGGAACAAAGTTTTGTTTCATTGGACTTTCCTCACTCCTCACTCCTCTGCTTTTATTCCTTTATCAAAGTCTCTGTTTTATTTAACCAACGAGAAATGCAGACGACTTCAGAAAAACAACAACCACCTCAGGAGAAAGACAAATAAACGAGGAGACGACGTTTTTATTTAAGCATCGAAATCTAAGGAACTTTTTTATCAAGCCTCACAAGCTTCTGTATCAACACTAACACAAACAGATCCCTGGTTTCCTCAAAAATGCGACCGATATTCCAACACTATGAGCTCTGAGAAGAAGACACTCAACATTTGTGATCCACCTCATCAAACTGTTTCCTGTCGCTGAGTCGAAGAGGTAACGTCCCGGAACAGAAAAACACCTGCAGACAGATGATTTAAACCCCTCCACCTCTCTCCACCTCTCTTCATCTCTGCCTGTTTTATATGCTTTTCCCCAAAGCGGATGGATTATTCCATCAGAGTGAGATCCCCACACAGAGGCAGGGTTATAAAGCATGCACCTCCTGTTCTTTATGTTTACAGGCCTCTCACAGCGGGACGGGCTCATGATTCAGATAAAGCCTCTTGAATAAGGAGATAGAGAGAGAGAGAGAAAGCTTTCCTCTTCTTTCCTCCTGAGATAAACTGTTTCACAGGACGGATTGATTTCAGCCCCAGAATGAGCAAACAGATCTGCTTCGGATCAAAAGATGATGCCGGCGGTTTGAAGGTTTGTTTCTGTCTGAAGTAAATTTTTTCGGACAGTCTCGACTGATACGATCTTTAATTTTTCAGGTCCAAACATCAGACAATTTCTGAAAACACTGCTTTTATAATCTTTGAAGCCTCCACTTTCGTCAGAGGATGACTAAGCCTGAGAGCTGCCGGTGTGGCCGGTAAATATTGGGATAATAGATGAGGGCGAGCCGCTCAATACATCCCTCCTTTTTCTGTAAGTCATTGTTTGAAGATGGACTAACTGATTCAGATTAAAGAAAGCAGCAGGAACCAAGAGGAAAAAACTTGGGACCTGATTTTTCCTGCTGATTTCTGACCACAGAGGGAAGAATAGAGAAAGCTATCTTCTTTTCTTTTGTAGCTGATAAACAGGACTGCTGAGATAATTTCCAAACGCTGACTTACTGTGGAGGCGTCAGATGATTCGTAGACAGAGTTGAAATAAAAAAAGTCTGTTTTAAGCCATATTCTTTATCAAATGAACAGCTCCAGTTGCAATGAAGTTAGGACATTGTGTAAAAACAGAAAACCTCAACTACGAAGGTTCTGGAGTGGCCATCTCAGTCTCCTGACCTCAATATCATTGAGTACACTGCAAGTCATTATGTCTTATTTTTAGTCAAATTTGTCTTACTATTCTTGATTTGAGCCACATTTACTAGACAAGGTCATAAAAATGTCTCATTTCAAGTTTTTTAAAGACAAAAATGAGGCATCAATTGCTTGTAACAAGTAAAAAACAAATCTGCCAATGGGATAAGATAAAAGATTCTTGTTTTAAGACATCTTTCTAATTTCAAGAAACTTCCTGGGTGAATTCGTCTTATCCCATTGGCTGATTTTTTTGACTTGTTACAAGCAATTTACACCTCATTTTTGTCTTAAAAAACTTGAAATAAGACATTTTTATGACCTGGTCTGGTGAATGTGGCTCAAATTAAGAACAATAAGACAATTTTTACGACAAATAAGACAGAATGACTTGCTTAGATGTCGGTTTTGGCAGTGTAACTACAATACGCCAAACAGCACAGAGACAAGCCTCAAAACTTCTGGAACAAAGTCATTTGGAGTGATGAGAGCAAAAGTGAACTTTTTGTCCACAACCATAAACATTGTTCCATTTGGAGAGGAGTCAACAAGGCCTATGATGAAAGGTCCACCATTCCTACTGTGAAACACGGAGGTGGATCACTGATGTTTTGGGGATGTGTGAGCTACAAAGGCTCAGGAAACTTGGTCCAAACTGATGAATGAAGGATGAATGCAGCATGTTATCAGAAAATACTGGAGGAAAATTTACACTCATNGGGAGGCGAAAATCAGCTCTTTCTTTGTCTCGGAGCTTTAGCCTGTGTGTGCTTTATTTGAGGAGTTGCATATTACTCATCCTGTTTAACTGCAGATTTGCAGCAGTTAAAGCTCAAGTCTCAGGGGTTTTTCTTCACTGCTTTATTCATTTGTGTAAATTAGGGAAACAGAAAAATGACAATGAGAAATTATACTCACAGAGCAGTTATTCTACTGGGCTTATAAGTGTCTTTAAAGACAACATGAACAACAAATATTTGATTTACTTTTATTGATGTTTACCATTAAACTTCAATTAGTGGCCCAGTCTTTTATTAGGGCCTCACTAATGGCTGGTAAACACAACACCAATTATTACCAACATTTTCAAACTCAGTGCCTACTTTTATGTCTCACAAAGTTTGTGGCCCAACTCCAACCCCATAAATATGGAGGCTGAATAATGCCTCATTAGAGTCTAATTTATAACAACAACCCAAAATGTAGTAACTGGTTGATAATGTAACAGATGCTGATATCAAAATATGTCATGATCCATATATAACTCAATTTTTTCAATGTGGGAAATGAAATTCACCAGTTAAACCAACTTGATTTGTTCATGTAGATCAAAAAATAGTAGCCTTTGTATTAATTACTTAATCTTTTGATGAAATTTTGAGTAATATCAGCTTTATTATATCATTTACATGAAGCATAGTTCGACAGCTTGTGCCACCCGTGTGATTCATCCATGTACAGTAGGGTCTCATGTCCACCGTGTGCCCTCCTCACTCATGGTAACAATGTATGGTAAGGAATTAAGTTCAATTCCAGTTCCAGAAATATGACATTAAACAGTAAATATAATAAGATTGTCTGTTATTGTGCAGATGAATTTAAAAAGATGGCCTCATATAATGTAGATTAGTCATGTTTTGAAAATAATTCGCACAGTCTTGTATTTTGAATGGATATTTTTGACTTCAATAACAGATATATTTGTGTGAAGACACTAACTTGAATTTTATTGTTGATTTCAGGGATTCAATTAAGTCAAATTCTCACCATTTTTTTCAGTATACACTACTTATAGGTTAAACACGATTTGCAAATCATCGTATTCTGTTTTTATTTACATTTTACTCAGCGCCCAAACTTCATTGTGATGTATTTGCTTCATGAGAAATGTAAACCTGCAGGATATGAATCATGTTTTGTTAGTTTATAATGTGCAAAATGTCAGGTTGACTCCAACAGGACAGGAAAGGAAATTTCCGTCTGAAAAATAAGGTAAAAACAATTTGGTGGAAATGTTTGAAGATGAAAGAAGATTTCTGTCATCCAGTACCACAAAGATTAAAAGGAATAAGACTTTAAATGAGCTCTGTCAGATTCAGTGACTCTGCACCAACGTTATTCGGGGATTTCAGAAAGAATCGAGCGGCGTCGGCCACTTCTCTGTTGATTTGGATGTTCTACACAAGAAAGGCACAAACTGGCGCGAAGCAAAGGCGTGTAATTATTTGATAAAGCTTCCTCTGGTCACAGCAGGGCAGCTTTGATTGATTTCACAGGAAACTCTTCCTGCCGTGGCTGATAGCTGGAGTGGAGTGGCTGCTAAAGTGTGTGTGGATAAGAGCTGCAGCTAAAGTGGCTCTAATGTTGGAAAGCAGCTGACGGTGACCAGGTTCAGGCCGAGGTGACCGCGTCCTTTCAGGCCCCTTCGCTGCTGCTGCTGCGGGACTTTGAAGTCCTGATGACACGGGACTGAATGTTGTTATTCTCACTCTCTCTTTCACTCCTCATCTTCTCTTCATCACTTTATTCTGGCTTCTTTTCCCTCTACTACTCTCTGCTTTGTGAAAGGTCTTACTCTGCTGCTTCGGTCATTCCTGTGACGACTCTCTCGACCCACTTCTCCTCGGTTCTTTCTTCACTCGCAGATTTTGTTTCACTGAGCCGGTGTAAAGTTCTGCTGCTTAAATATTATCTCTGTTCATTCAGGATCAGTCAGACTGTTAAAGAAAAACACACACACACTAACGTCATCGAAGATTTTCAAACAGTCTTATTCACTGATGAGTGCCGTGCAACTAGGGTTGTCATGGTATGAAAATTTAAGCTCATGGTTATTATGACCAAAATTATCACGGTTTTTCGGAATTATCACAGTATTTTTAAAAATGTGCTCAGTATGTTCAGAAAGCACTGATAGACCTAAACAAACTGAAATAGTTTAAAACAATGCAACAGTGTTGATTATATCTCAAAAATCTAGGCAAAATCTTATCAAAAGTGCAATTATTAACATCAGAGGAACAATCGCTCAGCATGTAAACAGCTGATTTGTCAGGAACATTTACAGTAGTTCAAATTATACAAATTATACAGATTACAAATAACACAAATCCAAAAATTCAAGCTGTTCCCGTGCATTTTTAGATGCAGGCGCATAAACAGACTGTTTTCTGTTTGTTTGTTCAAGTGTCTGCTCAAGATGGGAGCAAGAACATGGTGTTTTATTTTGAAATGAACGGATGCTTTATTTGTTTCCTGTCTTTTTCCTGTTTGGTACGACCAATGACTGTATATAGAGTAAACAGCGTGCTTCCGCCTGTCACAGCCAGAGTCTGCGCAGTAGAGAATTTCCAGTGGAGCCAAGTAAAAAAGAGAAATAAAAATATTTATTTCTTCTTCTTCAGAAGGTTTAGTCTCCTTTTGGCTCTTTCCTGAAGTTTCTTATATCCCTGATAAAAACTACTCACGAACGGCAGCTGTCAACTATCGTAAAACAAAACTTATATCGCGGTTTTTAACGTCCAATAACTAATGAGAAACTAACTTCTCAGGAAAAAAACACCTGAACACCATGCAGCCAGATGACATCATCATACCACCTTAGTGTAAGGATGAGAGAAACGTTTCTACCAGGTATCGTAATNCCAGAAGCATTTGCTGCATTTAGCCGGCCCATGCTGATGAAAGAGCTGACAGGTGTGGGTCATTATAAACGGAGACTAAAGCCAAATGCTGTGCCGACTATTTTCCAACACAAACCCACAAAACTTCCTCTGGAAACCACTGAAGTCCGCTCCAGGACTTATATGATCCTGTATGAGATCCAGCCCGGTGCAACCATATGACATCACTACCCAGACGTTATTGTGGCGTAAACAACAATGGCGGCCTACAGGTGAAAATATTTTTTCAAATTTTATACAAACTAAGATATTTAGAGATTTTATTATGGTTCTTATGTAGCTGGTAAAAACACTGATCATTTAGGAAAATGACGTTCTGGTAGCCAGGGTTCCTTATAAAGGGAAGTATTAAAAAGAGTAAAAGTGGATTTTTTCTGCAGAAACAAACCACATCAATGCTTTAGTCTGCAGACTGCAAGAGCTGACGAACCTTCACGTAACTTGTTCCTCCACATTCAGAGCAAAGTTTAAAACATTTAAAACATTTTTCAGGAGTTATTTCATCAGTTACTGAGAGCTGAGCTCATCATGTTTTTTTTTAAGCTCGATGTGATGGGAAATGTGCAGTTTAACTCTGTGGTGCATCGTGGTCACTACAGTTACACCCATTTAAAAGTTATTTACTCCTAAATTCAATGGTTCATGTGGTGGAAATTCATATTAACCTGTGTCAGGATATTTTTGTTCTTCTTAGGGTCTGAAAAATGCCCTAACATATACATTTATATATATATATATATATATATTTTTTTTTTTTTTTTAAAAAGCTATAGACAAACATTTGAGAGTGATAAAGCTTATAAACTATAAATTATTCAGTGTTAAAATGGATGAAAGAGAGTTAAAATGTTTAGCAAAGTATTAAAAAAGATTCACACTGTTTTATGTTGAATGCTCAGTTACAAATATTTGAAAAAAAATTTGCCTTAAGACAAATAAAAACGCTCAGGGGAAAAATCCTGACACTGACTTTCATTATTCATGCATCAGAGGGTTAATAAGAAAACAATCTTTTCTTCTGACATGTCATTTTCTGAAGTTTCATTCTCACTTTCGCTCAGTTTCTAGAAATCACAAGACAGAACGGTGTGTGTGTGTGTGTGTGTGTGTGTGTGTGTGTGTGAGTGTGTGTGTTATCTCAGCTCACAGACGTGCGACCACACCCATCATGTCACAGTTACGACAGTTACGGCTGCTGTCATTGGCTGATGGTGACGACATCAGTGTTTGTAAAGCGACTTTGTGAAGTTTCCTGTCCTCATGTTCATCATGTTCATCGTGTTCATCATGTCGTACATGAGGCTCCTGCTCTTCCAGCTGATCAACAATAGCACATCATGTTTTTCTTTTCTCTCCTCCTTCTTTTGTTCTTTTCATAAATCTTTCCTACATTCTTTCAAACTTTTTCTACACACCTCCATTGCTGAAACACTTTCAAAACTTCTCTGCTGAAAAACTCGGCCTTACTTCTCACGTTTGTTCCCTGTACTCTATTTCAGCTCAGATTTGTTTATGATGCCGCAACGACAATCCTGCTCAAAGGTTTCTGTGTCAAATTTGACAACAATGGAGTCCCTGTCATGGTCTGATGCTTGAAAGATGTGTGCTAAAGTTCTGTTTTCTGAGACAAAATGTGCCCTAAAGTTCCTCTTGGGAACCAAAACACACACTTAAATGTCCTGTTGGTTGGCAAACCACGGTAACTTGCCTCTTTGGCGAGTGCATGTTTAAAGACTAGATAAACTCTGTGCCAAAATCAATGACTGTATATAGAATGGACAGCGTGCTTCCTCCTGTCACCGTTCTACGTTTTTGAAGCCAAAAAACCCCGTTTTTCTAGCCGCCATTGTGCAGCCAGAGTCTGTGCAGTAGAGAATTTCCGGTGGAGCCAAGTAAAAAAGAGAAATAAGAATATTTATTTCTTCTTCTTCAGAAGGTTTAGTCTCCTTTTGGCTCTTTCCTGAAGTTTCTTATCTCCCCGATAAAAACTACTCACCAACGGCAGCTGTCAACTATCGTAAAACAAAACTTATATCGCAGTTTTTAACGTCCAATAACTAATGAGAAACTAACTTCTCAGAAAAAAAACACCTGAACACCATGCAGCCAGATGACATCATCATACCACCTTAGTGTAAGGATGAGAGAAACGTTTCTACCAGGTATCGTAATTTTTTAAAGTTTTCCCGGCTCATATCTGGTTATGTACCCCTCCGCCCCGAATACTGGATATGACGTGCCAGACACCAGGGGGCGGGGCTTATGACCTATACTGCAGCCAGACACCAGGGGGCGGGGCTTATGACCTATACTGCAGCCAGACACCAGGGGGCGGAGCATCTGCTGGAGGCTTCAGTTTGAGCCGAACGTCGTTACGTCCACTCATTATACAGTCTATGGGTACGACCTGCTCTGCAGAGATGAACAGATCGAAGTGAAATGTCAGTGTTTTTACCGGGGTTTACCGTTACACCAGTCACCGTTACACCCCTACGTGCAACCCTGGATGGTCCAGATTGATGGAGTAGTGGATGATTGGTGGATGGCCCCCTATGTCCCAACAAAACTGAGACGTCAGCAAGGAGGTGGTGGAGTCATGTTTTGGGCCGGGTCATGGGGAGAGAGCTGGTCGGCCCCTTTAGGGTCCCTGAAGGTGTGAGAATGACCTCTGTATAGAAACTTGCTTTATGTAACAAAATCATCTTCATGCACCATCTCATGCTGCAAGGAACACCTCTGCATCACTGGCTGCTGTGGGCATAAAAGGAGAGAAACTTGTGTGTGGCCACCATCCTCCCCTGACCTCAACCCTACTGAGGTTAACTTTTGGAGCATCTTCAAGCAAAATATCTATGAAGGTGGGAGGCAGTTCACATCCAAACAGCATCTCTGGGAGGTTATTCTGAAATCCTCCAAAGAAATTCAAGCAGAAACTCTCCAAAAACTCACAAGTTCAATGGATGCAAGAATTGTGAAGCTGCAAATTAAGGGTCCTATGTTAAAAAGTAACTTGACCTGTTAAGATGTTTTTGATTGAAATAGCTTTAGATTTCAGTAAATATGACCTCCTAATACTGCAAATTCAACAAATGACCATTTTCAGTTCTTTACAATCTATAAAATGTTTTGAAACTCTGTTGTGCGCAATAATTTGGAACAGTGCATTTTGAGTTTTTTTTAATTTTTCCTTCATTATTTAGTTAGTGGCTTGAAAATTATGCTGACTGTCATTTCAGAATCAGAATCAGAATCAACTTTAATCGCCAGGTTTGCTTGAACATACAAGGAATTTGTTTTGGTTAACTGTGCTCTCTTGTACAAGGAAGTGGTAAGGCATGAAAAGTAAAATAAAGGTAAAAATAGTCAAATAGTAATAATATAATTTTGCATGAAGAGTGTTATCAACAACTATACACACAAATGAATAGCAAATAGACAAGACTAGTATTTACAGGCTAAAAATACGATAATGGTGCAATAGTGAGTGGTGCAAGAATGCAGATATTAAATGAGGTAATTTGCGTGGACTATTCAGAAAAATCATAGAAAAATGTCATTTGCATAATAATTTGGAATAAATATAACATTTTTAAAATCCTGTAGTGTGAGCCAGACTTTAGCCATACGAATGACATGGAACCAGATTTAACAGTTTTTTGGTTTCTAAACAGTTCCAGAAAGTGAATTTTGGGGTGGAACCATAAATCAAAAACTTTAAACACTGTTTCTGTGCTGGAGCCCTGTGCAAAATGTGATTCTCCTGTTTCTAAAAGACCCACAAAGAGGCAGGAATAAAGCCAACTCAAGGAGAGAAACTTGACGTCTTTTGGTCGTCACTAGCAACCAGAACCAATTTGGAAATTGGTTTGCTTCTTAATGTGATTAAAATAGTTTTGTACCATCAAACCAGGTTCAGTGTTTGCCATGAGTGTATCATGAGAGGATCTTTCTCTCTTTCTCTCTCTCTCTCTCCATCTTTTCATTCATCCTCTGCGCTTCATTAAATTAATGTTATATGAAGAGTTTCATTCATGTGTCCAAATCAAATTATGAAAAAAAAACAAAAGAGCTAATCTGTTTCCTGTCTGGGTTCATGCCTCAATAAACAGGTGAGCTGCAACAGTGCAGACAGACAGAGGTGAAGTGGAACACACACACACACACACACACACACAAAAACACACACTCACACACAGTCTGTCCACTCGAGCAAATGGACACAGTCACTCACACATGAAGAGGCGAACAAACAGCCACAGACACCGTCATCCACTTCACCGCCTCACTCCAGCATCCACACACACACACACACACACACACACACACACACACACACACACACACACACACACACACACACACACACAGCCAGTAGACTCCATCTCTCTGGGTATTAATCGCCTGGATGTGTGTTTAATTATAAAATCAGAATCAATTATGACTCAGAATGATGTGTGACACTCTCTCCGCTCTCTCTGCTCATGTGTGTGTCAGCGTCCTGTGTGCAGCTGTCAGTGTGTCTCACCAACAAATTACTGTTTTGGTAAATGAAGTCAGAGTGATTGTCATATTTAAAGCTGCGTTATGAAGCGTCTGCACATCAGCTGAAGAGGCAGACTGTGCTGCAGGCTTTTATGCAAATGATACTGAGGGTAATATGAGCAGAGACAAACACATCTTTGAGCTCAAATATATTGGTATTTCTAATGTGCTCATAAAATGAATGAAAGAACTTTTATCAGCCTTTTATTCTAAGAGCCTGAATGGACTGAATTTCAATCAGGGTCATTTCTTTTTTTATTCTTCTCTGGGGTCCAGCGGGATAACAGAGGGACGATTTTTCCCGATCAGACTCACCTTTACGAGCTCACATTAACTGGAAAGTTGACTCTTTTTTTTGTAACAGCAACATTTCAAATTGGTACACTTAGGTCAACAACAGGGGGGGGGGGCAGTTGTGCTCATGAGTTTACATCCCTCAGCAGAATTTATGATTTCTTGCCCATTTTTCAGAAAATATGAATGATAACACAAAAAATTTTCTTTCACTCGAAGTTAGTGGTTGGGTGAAGTCATTTATTAACAAACAACTGTGTTTTCTCTTTTTAAATCATAATGAGAACAGAAACTTCCAAAATGACCCTGATCAACAGATTCCATCCTCTGGTGGTTTTGTCTTGAGAACATGAACACAAGTTCACACAAATGGGTTTGAGTTGCTGAGCTCCTGACAAAAACTTGTATCTTTTATCCAGTGCTGCACTGACATTTCTGGATTCTGAGTCATGAGGAAAAAAAAAAGAGTTGTCAAAGTTTCTGCACACTGCAAAAACAGAAATCTAATCTCATCACTCCAAGCGACTTTGTTCCAGAAGTTTTGAGGCTTGTCTCTGTGCTGTTTGGCGTATTGTAAGCAGGAAACTTTGTGGCATTTGTGTAGAAATCGACCATAAAGCCCATTTTTCCTCAAGTGCCTCCTTATTTGGCATCTTGAAACGGCCAGACCACATTCTTTCAGAGAGTCCTGTATTTCAGCTGAAGTTATTTGTGGGTTTTTCTTTGCATCCAGAACAATTTTCCTGTCAGTTGTAGCTGAAATGTTTGTTGGTCTACCTGACCGTGGTTTGGTTTCAACAGAATCCCTCATTTTCCACTTCTTCATTAGAGTTTGAACTCTGCTTATTGGCATCCTCAGTTCCTTGGATATCTTTTTATATCCCTTTCCTGTTTTATACAGCTGGATTAACTCTTCTAACTTTTCTAATCTGCCAATGGGATAAGACGAATTCGCCCGGGAAGTTTCTTGAAATTAGAAAAATGTCTTAAAACAAGAATCTTTTATCTTATCCCATTGGCTGATTTGTTTTTACTTGTTACAAGCAATTGATGCCTCATTTTTGTCTTTAAAAAAACTTGAAATGAGACATTTTTATGACCTTGTCTAGTAAATGTGGCTCAAATCAAGAATAGTCAGACAAATTTTACCAAAAATAAGACATAATGACTTGCTTAGATTTCAGTTTTTGCAGTGCAGGAAAAGTGAATCCAACTGTATAAAACAGGAAAGGGATATAAAAAGATATCCAAAGAACTGAGGATGCCAATAAGCAGAGTTCAAACTCTAATGAAGAAGTGGAAAATGAGGGATTCTGTTGAAACCAAACCACGGTCAGGTAGACCAACAAACATTTCAGCTACAACTGACAGGAAAATTGTTCTGGATGCAAAGAAAAACCCACAAATAACTTCAGCTGAAATACAGGACTCTCTGAAAGAATGTGGTCTGGCTGTTTCAAGAAGCATAATAAGGAGGCAATTGAGGAAACATGGGCTGAAGAAAGACATTTCTACACAAATGCCACAAAGTTTCCTGCTTACAATACGCCAAACAGCACAGAGACAAGCCTCAAAACTTCTGGAACAAAGTCATTTGGAGTGATGAGAGCAAAAGTGAACTTTTTGTCCACAACCATAAAAGTTAAGAATTGGCTGGTTTTTGGACTTGGGAACTAACGACTAGTCGTCATTACAAACCCAACTGTAGATGCTGTAAATACTTAAAGGAAGTATTTCTGAATTCTTTTTGTGTTCAATGAAACCCCTCTATTTAAAAAAGTAATCCGTTTTTAATATCCACAAAGCCTCTGAAAGTTCTCAGCAAAGCGTTTAAAGATTGAAGCCGACACACGGTTTCCATATTGAACTTCTAAATCAGCTGAATCCCCTTCAACACCCTCTAGAAAGATCCAATATGTTCAAAGGTAAAGAATAATTTCCCCCAAAGAGATGTGCAGCCGTATTCACAGGGTGAAAATCTACTGGAGGCTTCTTTTAAAGATTTAATAGGAGGAGGTGCGGCTGAGGTTTTTTGATATGCTGTCCTCTGTGAGCTGAATCCAGAAGAAATGACAGAGAAATTATGTCTCAGACGTGAGGTGTGGAGAGCTGAGCTGACGGGTGACGACGGGACAGACCTGGCAGCTGAAGCTAAGGCTGTAAAAAACACTCAAACACACAGTGAAAGTGTCTCTGACAACAGCACGATGAAACACAGCCCATCAGGGTCAACAACGCTCTGCTCTTTCCTCTGGTGCATTTTACAGACACAGCCAGAGGGAACAGACTCTCACCTGGACAGGTGTGAGAATTAGTGAGTGAGAAGATGGACATTAAGTGTTTTCACACGTCAGGATAAAAAAAAAGTGGAAATGACTTTGCCTTAGAGCCACAACACAGAGCTTTAACCTCTGCAGACTGTTTATGATCTTTTATTCACACGTTTATTCAAATTATTCATGCAATCCTGAGTGAAATCCACCAGAATGAAACCAAGTTAATGTTTGCGTCTTGCAGCATTAGTCAACCACTTGTGAAATGTTTATATAACGATGCCAAAAATATCCATATTTATGCAGCACCTTTGAATCATTAGTTTACAAAGTGCAGAGTCAAACAATACAATAAAAATCATCATATGTGAGCCACAAAGGCTCAGGAAACTTGGTCCAAACTGATGAATGAAGGATGAATGCAGCATGTTATCAGAAAATACTGGAGGAAAATTTACACTCATCAGCCCAGAAGCTGCACATGAGACGAACTTGGACGTTCACACATGACAATGATCCAAAACACAAGGACAAGTGGACCTGCCATTGGCTACAGCAGAATAAAGTGAAGGTTCTGGAGTGGCCATCTCAGTCTCCTGACCTCAATATCATTGAGCCACTCTGGGGAGATCTCAAACCTGCAGTTCATGCAAGACAGAGCAAGAATTTACAGGAACTGGAGGCTTTTTGCAAACCACTAACCATGAGTGAAAGAAAAGTTTTTGTGTTATCATTCATTTTCTCTCAAAAATGGGCAAGAAATCATAAATTCCCCTGGGTTTATGTAAACTTATGAGCACAACTGTATGTTGACAGTCATCGTGAGTGACGCCTGCAACAAGTGATGCTGTGAATAGTTTTATGAATTGTCAGATTTTCATCTGTTTGTGCTAAACATGACACGAGGGGAGTCGACACTTCTTGTTTTCTTCTTTCTGTTAAAACATCTTCACCTGTTCTGAGAGAGATGAGACGCCCGAGTGAATACCAAACAAAGAAAAAAGACAAGTGATAAATAAATTTAACCACTTTACTGGAGGGCAAATTTAATGTTGAATTATTTAACTCTGATCTGGGTCAGGATTTCATCATAGTTTAAATAAATAAACCCTTAAATGGTGACTAATTTGGACTAATTCAGACTCCTTATTCCTCATTATCTCCTCTCTGTTACCTTCTCCTCTCTCCTCTTATCTCCCATCACCACCTCGGCCTTGTAAACACATACATCGCCTCAAACATGAAGAAATAATCTCTGACTTTGCCTTTTCCCCCACATTTAAGCTCCAGTTGTAGATCAAAATCGTTCCCGTCAGACGATCTTCCCGCCTGCAGGGACGACCGAGGAGGAAAAAAAACACTTATTTTTCTCTCTTCTTGTAAAGCAAACAGAAAGCCATGCAGAGCTACAACTACAGCTGTGAGATAATATCAGGCTGTAGGCCAATAAACACCCACACACACCCAGATATGCTCCATCACCTCTGCACGCCGGCTTTGATATGCCGTCACACACTAAAGGGATCAGGAGGTTGTGTGAAGTTCAGTGTGAAGCTCCGACAGAGGAACACACCTTTAGAGGTAAAACAGCTGTCAAATATCTGACTCTGGGAGCAGTTTGACTCCTCAGCGTGTGTTTTCAGTTCTTTCCAGCGAGAGAAAACTCACTGAGCGTCTGCAACAACTCAGGGTTTATCATTCGTAGATGGTTTGATTTCATCTAAAGTGCCTGGCTCATGAGATTCTCAACAGTTACACATCAGGCGTTACAGAAATCCTCTTTTTGGCGCGAGTAGAGAAGGAGGAGGAGGTGTTGAAGTGTTGTGTTTCAGCTTTTCATAGTCCTCCATCACTTTAACCGATAATTGACTTACAAGCTGTGCGTGGGCGACGCGCAATTAACTGAAACCTAATTAAGAAAACTGCCTGAAATCTGCAGTTAAGCCGACCCAACAACAGCCAGCGTCAACAAAGAGGGTTTCCATTTATAGACTTTTGATTTTACACGTGCAATTACATCTGAATTAAAAACCTCTTTGATCAGCCGGCTGAGGAAGAAACTCGTTTTGGAAGGTAAGGAGCTTTTTTAACCCAAAGTGTGTGACGTGCTTCTAAAAAACAGGGTAAACATCTTTAGTTTGAACCATTAAAAACCAGCAGAACAACAAGTGTAGATGTGGAGTCGAGTATTGAACACCAGCGTTTTCGACCAGGAACCTAAAGATGCTCCACAAATCCAGTCAGTCCAAGATTTCACAGAAAATGTAGCAAAAGAAGAGCTTAGGTACAAGAGAGTATGAGGGTCACTTCACTTAAAGAAAAAACAAAATAGTGGGAAATTAAGCCACGATTACAATGGCAGTTTGACACTTTTAAACTCACAAATTTGCCACTTTAAAAGTTCCCCTGGCTACCAGAACGTCATTTTCTTAAATGATCAGTGTTTTTACCAGCTACATAAGAACCATAATAAAATCTCTCTAAATATCTTAGTTTGTATAAAATTTGACAAAATATTTTCACCTGTAGGCCGCCATTGTTGTTTACGCCGCAGTAACGTCTGGGTAGTGAGGTCATATGGTTGTACCGGGCTGGATCTCATACAGGATCATATAAGTCCTGGAGCGGACTTCAGTGGTTTCCAGAGGAAGTTTTGTGGGTTTGTGTTGGAAAATAGTCGGCACAGCATTTGGCTTTAGTCTCCGTTTATAATGACCCACACCTGTCAGCTCTTTCATCAGCATGGGCCGGCTAAATGCAGCAAATGCTTCTGGGGAGAAGTGGCCAGAACATAGCCGCGGCTCCATGGGAAGTTGTTTACGCCCACAAGTCATTTCCCACAACTTCCTTCTTTTCTTGTCTTTTGGGAAGCTGTGCAGACTAACATCAGTCTCCTTGTTTCCTTTGGACTGAAAAGTGCACCCAAAAGCAGCCACATGTGTTTTTTTCCCTTCTGAGTCAACGGCCAAATCCAGATGCTCGGCACCAAGCAACCAATCTACGTCATCAACCCAGAATGCATTGCAGCAGTACAACAATGGCTGCGCCCGAAGGATAGAAACTGTGTTTTAAACTGTATTTTTTTAAAAAGAAAAACCAATTAGTTATGTCTTTTAACAACAAATTCTAGTTTGAGACAAACATTTAAGCAGATTCATGCCTGTTAGTCCTTACAGTCGAGGTTTCTTTTAAAGACTCATATATTTGCCACTTTTAAACTTGTACATTTTGCCACTTATAAACTGGCAGATTTGCCACTTTAATAACTCACAAATTCACCACTTTTACATTCTTTCGATTGCCATTAAATAAACCAGCAAATTTGCCACTTTTAAACTCGTTAACTTGCCACTTTGTAAACTGGTAAATCTGCTACTTCTAAACACCATAATTTGCCGCTTTTTTAACTCGCAAATTTGCCGCTTTTAAACTTGTAAAGTTTCTACTTCATTAATTTTCTAATTTTTCCACTTTTAGTCTATTCAATTTGCCACTTAATAAACTGGTAAATTTGCCACTTTTAAACTGGCAAACTTGTCACTTTAAACTGGCAAATTTATCACTTTTATAACTCACAAAATTTGCCACTTTTAAACCCCTTAACTTGCCACTTCATTAATGCACAAATTGATCATTTTTATTGCAAATTTGCCACTTTATAAACTAGCAATTTGCCACTTTTAACTTGTTCTTTGCCACTTAATAAGACCTCTACATTTGCCACTTCATAAAAGTTTTATTTCTTTAAGTGGCTCTCATACTCAGTCTTACTTATGGGTTTCAGTGTTGTTGAACTCAGTTTGAAAATGTTTTTTTTTTCTTTCCCCGGTCTTGGACTGGCAGGACTGGCAGCGTTAGCTCACTGATTGTCTCGCCTCCTCGTAAATCTTTTCCATTCCCTAAAGTGAAACACCTGCAAACTCAGTCAGGAAACTGAGGCTACATGACATTTACTCAGTGCTTGAAGTTTCAGCTCCATCACCTCCCAGCATCCACCTGCAGACTCCAGCTATGAGGAAGTTAAGGTACGAAGTTCACACACTAAACAAAAACTATGTTCTGCTGCTGGAATAAAGTCGTAATCGATGTAGAATGAGCTGCCTCTGCAGAGAAAAACCGATGAAGGGGTAAAAAACTTATACGAAAGAAGCAGAGCGGTAAAAAACCCAAACAAAAGCATGAAACGGTGAAGAGCATCAGAGGAAGGAGCAGCAGCTGAGGCAGAGGCAGAGTTTGAAGCTGAGCCTGTGAGTCGACATCTGTGTGAGCAGAACCACGGAGCAAAGAGCTGGCACTGACATCGAGCTGGAGGCAACATCTGCAGCAGCTCCATGACGCCAGCGCCGCTTCTGGTTCACACAGGAGGAAATGGGCCATGCATGGAGAAACTACACAGACCCACTTTTCTGTTGGAGAATAACATGCAAAGAAAGATGGAAATCAACGCAAAACTAGAGCATTTTTCTAGATTTGAAGGCGTGAGAAAATTAACAACACAATGTCATATCCAAGAAAAATAACTTGTGGTGTCCCACAAGGTTCAGCACTGGGGTCTCAGTTATTTTTACTTTGGTTGAATGACATCTGTACAGTATTTTAAAAAAATGAAATTTATTACATTTGCAGATGATACAAGTTCATTTTGTTTAGGACCAGATATTAAAGAATTGTTCATCATTAAATGAAATTAAAACAAAATTTATGGTTTTCATTGATGGTGTGAAATAAAATTAATCTGAAATGGAACTGGAATTGAAAGAGTGTATGAAACTAAGCTCTTGGGAATAATTTTGGATCACCAATTTAGTTGGGAGCCACATTTGGAATATATAAAACATGAATTATCTCTTTCTTTATTTTCTATTTCTTATCTCTTACTTTTGTACAGTTACTCCCATTCAGAAAGTGTTACAAATATAAGCAAGTACAAATATAAGCATGCGTCTTACGGAAAATTGAAATGTAAGCATGAATTATAAAATAAAATACAAAATAAAGAATAGAATTTTAAGTATGTACAGTCTAACAGTCTATCAAAATCCATTGGTATTTTCTACAATACAAAAGATTTATGTCTTAATGCCATATATGTCATATTGTGTTGAGATTTAGGAAAAAACCTGTAAAACATGTATAAATCCAATGATTAAAGTCTATAAAAGAGTTATAATTACAATAATAAATGAAACGTCCTAACGTGAATCAACGAATAAATTATTTATAGTCTCGCACTTTAAAGTTCCTCGATGTTGTGTACTTTGAGATTGGGACACGACTCAGTGCAAACATGAAAAACATTCTGCTTTCAGGTTAAAAAAGTCTTTCTAATGTTGTTTTTTTAATGCAGGCTGAACAGAAAAGCGGCTGCTGCCTTTGTAGAATCAAATTGAGTGATTTATGCCGGCGGTTTCCTCATCCTTTGGGGTGAACAGTTCCCTTCCACTGCTGCTTTTGCACCTTTTGAGTCACCCATTTTCATTTTTCTTTTTTGACGACATCCTGCAGCTCAAACAATGCATAGCAATGAGAAGCTTCTCCCCTTCAAAGTGCTCGCCAAACACGGCTCACTAACTCCTGTTTGTGCCAACTCTGCAGGCTGTTTGATCTGTGCATTTCAAGTAAAAGCATCCAGAATGAATCCTCATCAGTTCCACGTCCAGATACCATCATCACTCAGCTCTACTCTCTCTTGTTGCATCCAGTTTGTGATTTTCAATCATGTTTTCAGGGAGAGACGTCTCCACGCTCTTGATCTGATGCAGGGATTGAGCTGGAGACAGTTGGAAAACACCATCAGGCTGCAGCAGGCCACTCACTGTGCTCTCTGTGCACAAACTGGCAGAGCACGAGGCTCCGGAGCTGATACTGTCGATGGGCATTTGTGCATGGGGGAAACAAATGAGGCAGCTAACTGTAAGTGCTTTGACTCCATTTAGACGTGCAGATGGTGAAGCCAAATGTGAGGCAGAGAATGTGGTACGGAAAATAAAGGGTGCTCTTTTAATTTAGCTGGACTCCGAAAAGATGCATCCTGGGACTTTTAGATCAAAGAATGTGCAGGGCTATGAAACTGACATGAAATCCATGTTTGTGGATGCAGAAATGCTCGACAAATGCGTGAACAAAACAATACGAGATACGAGATACTTTATCTGTCGTTGCTCATGTTTCAGAGCAACAGCTTTGACAGCAGGAGCAGACAGTGACAAATTACAGGAGGAGGACAGGAGCAGGAGAAGTGTGGGTCAGCCAGTGTGAGCAGCGCCCTGTTTCTATACATGAGAAAAGGAGGAACAAGAGGGAGGAAGAGGGGAAAAAAAGCAACACCCAAACTAGTCTCCTGTACGGGGGCAGAATTAGGAAAAACCACCTCAGCACGTAAGCAACATAATAAACCATTACAGCTAAACTTGAAGACTTGCACATGTGGGAGGAGGAAGGGTGTTGGGGAGGGAAGGTGTCACAGAAAAATCGATTTTCTTGCTGCACACATGACTAATCATTTATAGTCATGTGTGCAACAGGAGCGGTACAATCCATGACTGGGAGCTATAATTTCCCAAATTTTAGAAAACATTTTCACAGTGACAACAAAGGTGACTGCAAAGAGGACACTGAGCACTGATGCGGCTGGTTTTGTTTGCGCAAAGTCGTCCGACAAAGACGCATCTGCTGGTGTTTAGTCACCTGAGACTAAAAACTCTATAACTCCTACAAAGTTTTACCTAAAAAGCTCAAATTTCACCCAGATGTAGATGAGAAGGTGTAGAAGTGATGAGGAGGATGTTTTATGTCTGACATGAAGCATCTTGAAGTTAATGATGTTCAAAAATTGGTTATAAAAATGAAGAAGAAAATTAGCCACATATAAAAACATGACATTTTCTGAAAGTAGAGACTTTAATCTTTCTAATGAGGAGAAACTGATGAATTTTGACTTTGTGGTTCTACAGTTATAAGCTCTGAAACATGGTTAACAAATTCAGGTATACTCTCACACACTCTGTCACACACACACACACACACACACACTTTGTCACACATGCACGTTGTTGTATAAAAGGCCATAAGGCAGGACTCTCAGAAGAGACGCCCTGTCAGTCTGTGGGTCAGAAAGAGCTGCAGAGCAGAAGGGGCCAAACGTACACACACACACACACATAATCCCAAATGTACTCACTCAGTTCACACTCTCCCATCCAAAAAGAGCAGCACTGTTTTATTCCAGAGACTATACCCACAACATTTTCTCTAAATTCTGAGGTTAAACTCAGGAAAAGTTGATAAATCAGTGTTTGGTGGAATGACTCCAGTTTTCAGTCTCAGTGTTCATGGGTCTTGGCAGATTCTCTTCTAGTCTCTCACATTGATGTTGTAGACTTT
Organism: Thalassoma bifasciatum; assembly: GCA_008086565.1. Classification (NCBI taxonomy): domain Eukaryota; kingdom Metazoa; phylum Chordata; class Actinopteri; order Labriformes; family Labridae; genus Thalassoma; species Thalassoma bifasciatum. The sequence continues at coordinate 45,704 of RPOG01004195.1, forward strand.
CTGCCTCTGCTCTCAGCTTTGCTCAATCAACTATGACCATCAACCTTTCTCTGGATCACATTCAGAAGTTTTAATGGGCAGTAGCACGTTACTGTAATATTACATGTACTCGTAACAAGAGGGCGCCCAAACTGGACTATCTCGAGGAAGTAAAAGTCGTAACAAGGTTTCCGTATGGGAACCTGTGGAAGGATCATTGCCGGTCCCTCTGCCCAGCTCGCTCGCTGTAGTGTAACACAGGGGTTCCCAAACTTTTCCGTCTGGGACCCCCAAAATAGCAGCGTTGGAGACTGGCGACCCCCTGCTGTGGTACGACACTAATGGACCAATCCAAAAACAGACAAAAAAAAACAATGAAAAACCCCCAGGATACTTAATTTAACTCTTCAGTAGAAAATGAACCGACTAATGTGCTCTTTGCTGTTCTCACTGCATCAAACTTCAACAAAGAAAAGTGAAAAACAGATTAAAAAAAAGTCTGTTTGTATCATTTCATATTATCTTTAACCCCTTTTTTGCTTTTATTCTTATGGTGATAGATAAAATGAGGAATTGTTCATAGTTTTTGATTTTGGGACACATTCCACGACCCCCTATCGATGTCTCGTGACCCCCCCAAAGGGTCCCGACCCCCACTTTGGGAACCACTGGTGTAACAAATAACTCTTGAAATCCAGTAATATTCCAGTTACCCTCCCAAAAAGTAACTAGTTACTCCCTGAAAGTTGTTATGAATGTTTTAAAATAAAACAATGCATGCTTTAGTGTCATCACATTTGCAGAGCAGCTAAGGAGTTGCTCATGGTTGCCAGGTTTGCAGTTTCTCAGCAGAATCTCAGTTTTCTTTGCCAGTGGACTTGTTTTTATCATCGTTGTCACACATAACTGGCAACTCAAGCCAGTTTGAGAGATGGAGCAGAACATGTTTAAGTTTATTGGCTGAAAATATCCTCATTATTTAGTTTTATATAGAGGAAAAATGACGGGATCATGTCAGTGTAAGTTGTGATCATTTTCTACGTCTCTTTCGACTTAGATCAACTTAGACTGGATTTAAAAAAACTTTGTTTCTCATTCTCAGATGTGTATTTCATGTAGCCTGTAACTAAAATGGATTCAAAGGCTTTACTGCAATTTCACTCCTGACACAGAGGTCATGTGAAAACTCAGAATCACAAGGAAGAACCATAATAACAGTAACAGATTTCATTTATAACACCCAATATCCGTGACATTGACTCATTAACTTCTTTCAGATCCCACCTCAAAACCCATCTTTTCTGCCAAGCTTACTCGCTATGACTGTTTTTAAACTCTGTATTTCTTGTTCTGTGTGGCGTCCTTGGGTGACCTGAAAGGCGCCTTTAAATAAAATGAATTATTATTATTATTTATTATTACTTTTCTTCTCCAAGAAATCTCTAAGTGCTACAAGGGCTTATTTAAAAAAAAAAAAAAAAAAGACACAGGGCGACAGAAAGGAGGTGAAAACCAGTTAAAAAAGTTATGGAGTATCCAGGGTATGACAGAATATTTTGCAGGCAAACAAAGATAACAAGAAAAAAAAATCACTCAGACACAATAAATATCAAACAGTCGACTGGAAAGTTACCAAAGGCACGATTACCAACTTGTTGTGCGAAGAGAAGTAATAGGATTTGTAATGTGACATAGTACTTTTGGCAGAGAGTAATAATGAAAGTGAAAATATTATTCTTTAAAAGANCTGTGAGCCAAACTCTGTTCAGTCTGTGTTGGTTAAAGATGATCGAGGGGAACAAACAGGTGCAGACATCGATTAAACCAAACAGACTTCAGGGACGAGGTTATCGTCTCCCAAACCTCTCCCTCCATCAGCAGCAGACGTGTGACTCATGCATTTCCCTCTGAACGCGCTCCATCAGCGTGAGGCTCCGCCCTCCTGACATTTGACGACCAATCGATGACAAATGACTGGCAGAAGCCATTATCAGGTTTATTGACTCTGGTTCTGGGACCGGATGCAGACTGAAGCGGACGGTGTCAGAGGAAGATGCTCTGTATGCTAATCCACTCCCTCAACCTTTGTGCCCTCGCCTCGCTGTCATTAAATGCTCGGCTGGTCCAACATCCTCATTTAGGAACCCATTTTTCAGACCGCAGCGAGCTCGCCACGAGCTGGAGAGGCATGAAGAAATATTCCACAGATAACTGTATTTCTTACTGGCTGCAACATTCCTGCAAAGTATGATGTCATTCATCATTGAACCCCACATTTATGCATCTGTCAGAGTTTTTCAGCTGGTTGAAGACAATTTATTCATTTTGTCTTTTGCCATTTTGCACATTAAGTGGTAAAGTATCTGATCCTCATGCAAGCTGCTACACATTTATCTACTGTGGCTAAAAAAGCGTCTTGGAAATAGCTTCGTATGCAACTTCTTTTCCATTCTATTTTCAACTTAAACCAATAAAATGAGCTGATGCTTCATTGAATCTGTCTGCAAAGTCTGGAAATTTGGACTGATGCAATAACAAGACAACAAATGGTGAGTATAATTTACCCAAAAGTTACTACGTGTCAAACTATAAATTTAAACTTCAACATTTACAGCCAAGACGAACTCCACTAATGACCTCAGTTTGGTGCAACAAGCAAAACTTCCTGCTCATAAGTTTACAAACCCCAGCAGAATTTATGATTTATTGGCCATTTTTCAGAGAATATGAGTGATAACACAAAAGTTGTCTTTCACTCATGGTGAATGGTTGGGTGAAGCTGTTTACTCTTTTTAAATCATGACGACAAAACAAACCCACAAATAACTTCAGTTGAAATACAGGACTCTCTGAAAGAATGTGGTCTGGCTGTTTCAAGATGCACAATAAGGAGGCACTTGAGGAAAAATGGGCGACATGGTTAAGTCGCCAAAAGAAAGCCTTTTCCAAGCAAATGCCACAAAGTATCCCAATTATAATATGACAAACAGCACAGAGACAAGCCTCAAAACTTCTGGAACAAAGTCATTTGGAGTGATGAGAGCAAAAGTGAACCTTTTGTCCACAACCATAAACATTGTTCCATTTGGAGAGGAGTCAACAAGGCCTATGATGAAAGGTCCACCATTCCTACTGTGAAACACGGAGGTGGATCACTGATGTTTTGGGGATGTGTGAGCTACAAAGGCTCAGGAAACTTGGTCCAAACTGATGAATGAAGGATGAATGCAGCATGTTATCAG